>JAOEHQ010019110.1:0-14832 GCA_025447715.1 Asclepias incarnata
TTTTTTTCCCCCATTTTTAAAAAAAAAAAAAAAAAAAAAAAAAAAAAAAAAAATTTGTCTATTTGAGTTTGGTCGTTTCACCCAAGTTGATGTACTTTCCAAACAATTAGTCTTTTATTATATATTAGAGAGGAGATGTTATTAGCTAAATTTAATTCCCTGAAATTTAAACGGCTGTGATAAATATATAATTTAGATAAATGGACGTAAAACAATTGACGATCTCAATAATTCATGAAAAATTATTAAAATAAATTCAACTTTCTCATGCTTTTGATGCAAAATACAAGCCTCCCGGATAACATGGTTCAGACTAGGTTCAGTTTCCTTGCTAGCTTTCTCCAGCTACAATCTATCAACATTCACAACATGAAATATTTACTATCAATAACCATATTCCTTTATGTGATGGAGTCAGACCACGCCGTTTTGGGCTATAAAAACTTGTACCGGTTGCATTGTTATTTTGTACAGGACTACAGGGCATTACTTTCTGTAAGTCGGATTTATAAACTACGTGGCAAATGAGGACTGGAGCCTTGTGTATAAGACAGATGACTTCAATCCCTACTCGTGCTTGCTGAAAATAATAATGCCACAAGGGCTGTACAATACATGTATGGTGCAAAAGATTTGACCATGACGTTATTTGATATTCTTAAGTTACAAAGATTAAGCATCCGTGGTACATGCTAAAGTTACAATGAAATTGACATGACATGGCCCATTCAAAGATCCAGGTTAACCAGACCCTTGTGTCACCATTTCCTAAACAGTTTCAGAAGATAGAAACATTGCAATGTTAAACTAAGGCTTATCTTCATCCGATTGTGAGCATGGCGGTGCAGGAACGGAATCCACAAAGAACTCGTCTACTGAACGCAGAATTACAATATTGTTAATGCCAGCAAAAAAAAGAATATTGTTAGATGGCATTGCAATTGAAACAAAATCATTTCATAATATGTGAATGTTAGAACATTTGTCTGAAGGTTTGAACACATTGGTTGGTTTAGTCATTTAAGATTGACTCAAAGGGTTAGGGTAGAGGTTCAATTTCAATGAGCCTAATCATGAGCAGGTTGATTTTGCTTATTTTATATCTGTAACGGGTTATCTTGCTTGATTTTGTTTGGTTCCAAAAAACCACATAAAATGGATCAACTGGTTGATAGTTGCAAAGAGTTTCTGTAATACATACAACCTTGCTGTATTAAATACGATTGTAGAAAAAGTTTTTGTAATCATATTTAACACATGTATAATTTATGAAGAACAAAAAACTGTGTGCAAGTAAACCCGCCCGGACCCATTTCAATGAATACCAATGGCCTTTTGGCCTAATATCCTACCCACCATATAGCAATTTCCAGGTTTAAGTATAAGATATGGAACCATTTAGGGTTCAGCTTGGCTCCCTATAGTGAAGACAAAACTGAGAAGAGATATGGACCACAAGGTCCACAACAATTTCATCCATGTGGCCATGTAATAATTACTAATGAACAAATACAAAACTTTGCATTTTTACAAGAGAGCAAAAATAGAAAGTATGGCACTTTTTTTGGAAAGCATGGTATATGTGATATAAGCCATTCTAATCATACATGCTGCAGCATATAAGTTATGTGACGACATTTTGGCACCAGCATGTTCAAGCTTACAGACATATATAAGCTGTTATACCAAACTTGCCATTAAAGGTGGCAACTTTGACCCATTTACTTATGGCTCAGATTAAAAAAAAATAATAATTTGGCTATGGTCAAACAGGCCAATAGTAGAGCATGAACGAGCCTAGTGATTGTGGTTCACAAGTTTTTCAATTTTCTCTTACCAAAAGGCATTATGGATATTAAATAATACTCAACAGACTTCTATGTGGCTGGTCAAACAGTGCATTTAACGGAAAGTAAAATGGAACAGTGTTCTTACCGATGTCCTCTTGCTCAGGAGAATCGAGTAATATATCTGAATCAGAATGCAGAAAGGGGGAACCAGGATAGTTTCCAAGAGCTCCTAAATCTGACGACAGCGTTTGGGGGAGCAACATCAGTTGAATAATTAATATTATTAATAATTCAATATACAATACTTTAACAGTTAATATAAATGTACAGAGAACACGCAATTTAGGTAAACATCACTAGGAATTTTTAGGTGAAGCTTTCCAGTAACTTGTAAAGAAGAGTTGTTTAATGATTTGTATAACAAGTCATCTAACATACATTAATTCAAAATGTAGAATATAGCCTTGACTTCTTGTAACTATGATGAATGCTTTAATATTCCTAAAACTGCATATTTTGACTGTATTTCTTACAGCACTTTAGTAGACCTACAAGAAACACCCAGCTAAGAAAGGCCAAAATCATTCATATTAAGAACACTAAATTTTGATTAGAAAAGAATCTTCGGTTACTAGCAATTACTTATTTTGATATGTGGCGGGTTTTTGCTATTAAATATAAGTCCATACATAAATTTCAGTTCATCTAATCAAACATGACAAGGTAAATGGTTCATCAACACAAGAAATGGGAAGTGTAGAATTATTCGTAAACTAGTAGAGACACATTAATTGTGTCCTCACTGAATGGCAAGGAAACTCTAAATGCTGTAATTCGTTGTTGGTTTCTGCAAAAGTAACTTCGACAATTTTTTCCATATAGGCATATATACACTCATACGTACACCATTTCTTAAATTGAGGTCTTTCTTCAGTTGTTATTAACTTCCATGTAAATAAATAAAAACATGGTAATTATCTTGCAAACAGCAATCGCTAAAAGATTCAAGCAATTTGAAATCCAATTTACCTCCCAGGTTTGACAAGTCTGCTGTTAGATCCGAAAGGCTGAAATTCCAGGGTATTTGGCCAAAAGATCTAGAATTTCCATTGTCAGGTGCTAGATGCAATCCTACTGAACTTGCAACATCGGATGTAAAAGCTGTGTCAAGTGCTGAGGTGTCTACTCCCATTCCTGATAGCTCAGATGCAGTAAAGGGGAAATGACCGCTGGATGCCACTGATGTAGGACTCATAGGCATATCTGACATTGGGGAAATGGCGCCATTAGCTGGAGTAGGATTCACACCAGCTGCGTTGTTGTCCATTACCATACTTTAATGACAAATGAAACAATCATCAGCAGTGATTCAGCACAGGTAACAAAGAAATACTGTAAAATATTGGTACCAGACTGAAGTGAAGTAATGCAGGTTCAGTGAGTATATTCTACAATCTACATTATTTGTCATCAATAATTCATGAGTTATAAGTGGGTTTTCTTACTATTTGTTTTTGCTAGAGTTTTGAAGAAGTTATCTATATTTATGACTCAATATTTTAAGATAGTTTTGTTTTCCGATGGAATTCTATATGATGGACGAACCCATGTCCTCTTGTATCCACTACCTAACAAAAATCAGGAAAAGACTCCAAGAGTACGAGCAAAATGTGAAAAAGATAGAATTAGCAAAAAAGAAAAAATTAGCAACTATTCTATGAATTTTACATTTAGAAGTCTGCAGCAGTAACCCTTATGCATTAAGGCTCCTTAGCCTTATAAAATTTGGGAGACACATCTTTGTGTGCAATTTATGGATGAAATCATGCAAGTAATAGAAATGCAGATGATACCAAGAAAGAAAGACGGCAATAAAGGGAAGATGAGCTTAACATATATAAAAGCTTAGATGAAAAAATTATTTGTAAAAACAAATATCAGCTTCTAAATAATTCTGAAGATTGGTCATATTGAGCTTTAATAGTGAGCTAATGAGACAATGGAGTTAAAAACTTAAATTGAAACTCACTCGTTTCCGGAGTTCATTCGCATGGGTTGGAAGTTACTGGGAGCCGGTACTCCATTGACCACATGGCAGCTAGACATGCCCATAGGATCCATATGAGGCTGCCCTGTAGTTGCCATTGGTGGTTGCTGTAGAACAGGGTATCCCATTGGTAAGTTGTTAACTGCACTGCAAAGACTGAAATTGAATAATAGTGACAATAATTCAATGATGCCATGCAGTATTAAATGCATCAGAGTATGAGTATCAGAACAGTATAGTGACAAACGTCAATCAGTGAAATTTAATACAATTGAGGATGCATAAAGTTTGACATTTTCTACATTTTGTGAATAATACTTCTTTATCTGAACAAGGAGAAGAATTTGTATTCTTCCGCATGGCCACAAAAACAAAAAGTGTAACAGTATGAGGTTACCTGGCATGGGATGGATTCCATTGTGTATGGGAGCCACAGGTAGCTTTGGAGGCACGGGATACTTTGTAAGGTGATATTGATGCTCGAGTAAATGATTGAAAAGGATAATCTGCTTCTTCAATTTTAACCTTATGTAGTAGGCTCTGAAAAAATCTGCATTCTCTTCTTCCAACTTCTGCCAAACTATCCACCAAACAAAATTTTGAAACAGTAAACAGGATACCATGGTTATATCTAGAATTACGTTATAACAGATCAAAGGCATTGTACATAGATATCATTACAATGTAATGAACATAACTGGAAAGTGGAAACACTCTTCTAAGATCTGAACCATCAACAATTCAACATCCAAATAATATATATATATATATATATATATATATATTTAAGCACCGACTTTCTATCTATGAATAAGCCAAGATAAGTCTATAATTCCAGACAGCTTGAAGTGTCATAACAGAATTTGATACAATGATGAATGAAAAGAACATATTAATAATACCACAAAGACTGGAGTATGTTAAAAAGAGTTACCTAGGGTGGTAAAACCAGGATCTATCCTTGCACGATTTAATAGAGTTTTCACGACCTCATCTCTGTTCATATATAACTGCAAACAGCGCTCGATCAAGTTTTGGACCTACAACATTCAAGCAAATATGAACTTAGAGAACTCTTGACTTTCACGTAGCTGTACACGAAAGAATAATATGAATAACACACCAAGACATAACATAAAATTTTCATACAAGTTCAATATCCTCCCGCGAAACTTTTCTGTTGTCATTGCTAGAAATAGACACTGATCCAGAGTCAGGAACAGGAGCCTCTGTTGCATTATTAAGTTGGTCACTTTGAGACTCGTGTGAAGCTTGGGCTAAATGTCGTGTTTCTGGTGTATCCAAGGACTCCTGCATAGCTTCTTAATTTCAGTCATTACATTTATAATGATGTATCTTCTTAATGGATACGGAATATATGAAACCAAATAAACCATTTTAATTAATTGTTTTACAGCTAATTCATACTCCCTAGTGATTTCACTTTGCTCTTTAGCTCATTCCAAAACCAAAGTGTGTGTTATTCGATACTCTTAATTAACATGATTATCAAAAATTATAACCACATTCATATAATTTCCACAAAGTTCCCTTACGAGAAGCATATAATTTCTGCAAAGATACGTAAATCTGAAAAAAGAGACATTAAAGAGCATTCTAAATAGCATAAAAAGAGATTTGAAGTTCAAAAGTGTAACTATTATAACCTGATCGTTCTTCATCTCAGCTAAATGCTAACCAAATACATCTCTTCAATGAAATCTTCTTGTTCGCAAATAACAACTCTTAGTTAATAGTAACTGCTTGTTAAACTCTGCAATTTCGTCAAATTAAACCTGAAAAGCAATTTACGAAAATCCAACTTAACAGCTATACTAATTATCCATCTATCCACTCCTTTCCAGAAAGGGAAAACTTATAATCCAGACATCACGCAGCACATTTGAATTGCAAAATTGAAAATTGACATAGCTGCATCAACATTAATCTACTTACATAAAGCATTTGTCAATATACTTTTATCTGCTGCACTTTTTTTCCTCAAATACTTTGAAAACCATGTCATCTTTGCAAATGAAGGCCAACACATTTCAAAAGACAAATCAAATAATATATTTTGAATTATGGACCTAGTCTAATCTAGAGATGGAAAGGAAAGTAAAATTTGTGATTTATCTGTATAAGCATTCACCTACCCCTCATTTTAAGATTCAACACTACCAGTTAAATTGTGCCGCCTCATCCCATCAATACCGACCATCTCTGGACATGGCCACCCACAACCAAAAACAGTTGTAAACCGTCAAATGCCTCCAATAACCATCATAAGCCGCCGCTTTGTGTGGGTGCAAGGCTAGTATTACATAAAGCACAAAGCACTTACTCACCCCCATTTTAAGACCCAACACTACCAGTCAAATTGTGTCACCTCATTCTTTATATCCATGTTATCAAACACTCTCGGTATCAACCTTCTCTATATTCATGTCACCAAACACCCTCTCTTAAACCATCCACCACCTCTGGCAACCTCTATCTTCCATCCCACCCCACACCCCGCCTCACTCATATGGCCAGAAACAGCCAAATACAGCCGTTGTCCACCGCAAGGCACAAGTACAAAGGTTCATCTATATATCCTGAGTAGGAAGGTTAACTAACAAACTAACTGAAATCTCTAACTAACATTACATACTCTTAACTAACTATACATATATGTATATCTATAACAAAGAAATCGCCTTGTGTTTTCAAATTTTCCACAAAATACCACTAACATCAATAGACATATGTATGTATGTATAGTTATAACTGAGATATAGATGTACAATAATATGGATATAACTGAGATACATATACACATATTAGATCTGTAAAGACCAGTAGGTTATAACTGAGATATAGATGTACAACAATATGGATATAATAAGATATAGTGTATGTATAGATAGATAGATTGATAAAATATAAAGTAATTAAAATGAAGAAGGAGAAGAGAAAAGAAGCAACTTAAAATGATATAATGAAGAATAAATGTCAAAATGAAAGGATAAGATGTGAAATAATGAGATGAAAATTGGCCAGACCTGAGTTTTCCGGCCGTGAAGTTAATCGCCGGAGAGAAAGTGTGTGGCGGTTGGAAACTAGTAGTATCTCTGCAACTGTATCTGTATGCCTATTCGTTGGAGGCGCTTTGCGATATTTTATTTTGCAGAAATGATATTTACAAATTTTATTTTATTTTACTATTAAAATACAAATTGTGGTTAGTATACTACGGGGTGCAGTCCGTATATAAAAATTGAAACTTGTAGTCGTTACAAGTTGTTTAGCAAGAATATATGGTAAAAATGTCAGGAAATAACGGCTACCAGATTCGTTGATTATCATCTGTGTATAGCGGTGTCTGTAATGATTTTGTAAGATAGAGAGTTATAATATTATTACATTATAAAGTTGATTTTTTATTTTAATTTATTTATATGTATTGTTATGTTAACTTTTTAATTTTTAGCAATAAATTAATATTAAGGTTTAATTAATTTGAATTTATTTTGACTAAATGATATTATATTAAATAGTATAGATGTAATTATTTTATTGAATTTTATTAGAGTATTAAATATAGGATTAAAATTGTAAGTACTTAAAAAAATTAAATTTTAAAACACATCCCATATGTGAATGGATAAAAAAGATTGTGAATTTATCATTACCCATTTAGCTCTATACAATTGATGGTATGTGTCTATGTGATAGGTCAACATCCCCTCAAAACAGGTGACATTGTTGGAATGGGTGACCCTGTTTGATATATGCACTTTTCATCAACTTGACCTTAGCGTATTTCGAATGATCCGGTGACCTTGCTATTTTGGGTACATGCTACTACAACCTTACACATAAATAACAAAATAACAATGACATTAGATATATCAAGAAGTTGTATGATAAAAATTTATATTTTATAATTAAGAAATTTCGAAGTCGATGATTTATATATAAAATATCATTTTTATTTATGTAATAACCTATTATTACGGAATGTCATTATCAAAATTTTATACATAAAAAACAATGACATTTTAATTAGATATTGTTGAAATACTTAATTTTTATATATGTTAAATGACCAATATATGCCTACAGCTTAAATCTTAATTTTATCTTATATATTTAGTCAAACTTATCAATTCTACGATTAACTTATTTAGCTTATTTTAACTTATATTGTTTAATATTAAGGGTTTTGCTAAATACAGCCCTAGGGGCTGTAGTTAAGGTACATAAAATAGTTGTACATTTACCATAAAATTCAGGGGGTGAGCTTTTGATATGGAATGTACAATTTTTTTATGCACGTTAACTACAGCCCTAAGAGTTGTATTTAGCATTTTTCTAATATTAATTATGAAAATCACAAACAGGTTTTATAAGAGATATATAAATATTTTCCTAATTTAAAACATACATAAAGTCTTATCAACTAATTGTACGTTGAGTTATCTTTAAAAAAAACTAACTTATTGATATTATTTTATAATTTATTGAAATTGAAATATTTATTTAAAAAATGTGAATGTAACAAATCGCGATATTTTATTCACTTTTAAACCACCAGAGACAATTACTATAAAAACTCGTCAGATACCACTAATGAATAGTATTTACTCTCGCCGCATAAGACGAACAAAAAATTATTTTTTTTTTAATATTTGGTTTAAAATGAATGTCTCCACTGATTTGTATCGACTATTGGATTAATCCAAACATTATCAAAATTAATTAACGCATATCTAATTTGAAATAACAACAAATCGTATATTGAACGCCCATAACAGTAAAAACAAATATCTCCGCGTCAAACAACGTTCCAATTTATTTTTGCCCTAAACCTTTTCAATAAAGTTAAATAGTTGATAGTTACGGTTGCTTTCATATAACATTGGACACGTATCATATAAGTATACAATTATTGGCTTATTGGATAAATTTATAATTAATTTTCTATTAACATTAACTAGTCTTTAAACTGGTATGAATATATAGATAAAATAATTTGTGATTGTGATAACAATTTATGAATTGATAGTGATTATTATACCACCAATTATTTCGCCATGCACCATTAAAGTCGTTGATCTAATCATTTAACCCTTTACAAATGAAAAAAATATGTTAAAAAAGTTACGAACATAACTTAAATTCTTAACTAATGAGACTTGATATTTGCCAATGAACTACATATGGAGTGATAAGACCTTCAGATTTTACTCATGAGGACGAGAATTCATGAGATTTTTATTGTAATGGTGCAACTGGACCATTGAGTATGAGGTCCCGACCGGATCGAGACTATTTGATGGGGGGGCGCCCATAACGAAGTTCCAGGTTTCGTAATCTGTGATTTGTGACCGTTAATAAATAGATTTGCTTAAAATTTAGATACCTTCGGTCCCATTTTTATTGTGTTCATTTTTTTTTTTATCTTTGTTTGTTCTGATTTTATGGTCCCTTTATTTTAATGATGTTTCCTATTATGTCTCTTTGGAATATCTAATAATGTATATTACAAATCATTTTATAAACTGATTTTTATCATGGTTCAACAAATTTAAAAACTTTATAAATACTTTTCACATTAAATATATTTAAATTGTACTAAAAAATAAATAAACAAATTTAATTTTTAAAAGGTTTAAAATTTTCAACCTTTTCAAGTCAGGTATGCATCAAATAGTTATCACTATGGTTTAAATTTTTTAGACCTCTTCAAGTTTTATAAACTTAATTTTCAAACCACCATTAAATATGCTTTTATTAATTTATATATGCAAATCATAGGTACTGCAACCGCACGGATTAATCGCTCGACTGCTCTCCCACTAGATTTTTTTTCCATTTGATCACGTAGGAGAAAGGATCTGAGAGCTGCAGCACCGTGTTGTAGCTATTCCGATCATTTGCCATTTATATATTGCAAGTTGTATAATTAAATAAAGTATATTAATTTTAAAGACAAATTTGATAACATACCAACCACACTATTCATTATTTATACTCCATACATATCTTAATTTTATTATTTTTTTAAGAAAAATATAATGGGACGGAAATAGTACATCATTTAATCAATTACTCCAATTTAACTCTAACCAAGTTTAATATGACCAGCTCTCAAGATATGTAATAACTGTAAGTGTAATCTAGAGGGGTGAATAGATTATACCAATTTTTAAACTCTTTTTGAAAGGTTAAGTATGAACACACTTTGTTTGAATCTTGTTTGTGCAAAACACTTGATAATGATAACAATTATGTAATGAACTCAAACAAAAGTAAAGAGTAAGAGAAATATCACCACACAATGAGAACACCGCGATATATAGTGGTTCGGGTGAATGTTAACGAATTCACCGTAATCCACTCCTCGATTCACTAATCGAGAGTTTGTAGCACTATCTTCTCCAAAACCGGTGGAGAGTCCGAATTACAACACCCAATCCTAACCACTAGGATTGTAACACACTCTTGACACTTCAAGAGCAATCACCAATATCTCTAACCACTAGAGATTACAATCAATGAAATTCTAACCACTAGAACTTCAACTCTCAAACATCACACTCACTAGTATGAAGTATTACAATAGTAGTGATGAAATATTTTACAATAATCCTCACTACAATTTCATTCTTGCTATGATCTCTCAATTACAAATGATGTATGAATGCTTAAGATCACTTTGAATATCAGTAAGTATATGTTTTCAAAAGGTGAGGAACAAATGTAACAAAGGTTGGATTTTATATAACAAAGTGAAAAAGGGTCGTTGGCACGGACGGACGCTGGAGCGTCCGTGCTCAGCGTCTGTGCGTCTGCAGACCACTTTTCAACATTGTTTTTCACAAAAGTTTCAATCCGTTCAAGTGAGGTCAAAATCAACAGCAAGCATCTTTCTATTACTATTAATGTATAGAAATAAGGATTAGAAAGTTGGTTTGATGCTTACCCAAAATGGAGAAACTTTGAATCTTGGAAAATCACATGAATGCTTAAGAAGGAGTGTGGATTCATTTTTGGTGAACCACTTTTCAGATTTTCCACTTTGGTGAATGATTAAAAGTTATCTTGAAAAGTATGGAGATTAATTTCTTCATTTAGAAATTTCTTGGTTGGATGAGAGATTAAAGAGGATTATTTGGGGAAAATGAAAAAGATGGATAGGCTTTCTAGAAGAAAATCACCAGCCAATTTGATCATACAAGACTTTGACTTTTATTGACCTAACCCTTTGACTAATTTTGACCTCCCAACACTTAGTTAAATTTTAGCCCAAAATGTGTGATAAATTCAAAGTGATCAAATGCACAAACTAACAAATTAGAATAACTAAATATGTTGTAATAAACATATACTCAAAAGTTTCAGGTATTGAAAACGTCGAACGGTGGCCGAACAAACGTACGACATCGAGACAGCAAATTGCGGATGCAGAGCACGTACAGCCGTGCCTGCATCCGGGCTTCTTCAGTGCTACAATTGGCTTCAAACTTGATGTTTGCGGTTTTTAGCTTTGAGAATAGCGTATACATGCATTAATCAATATTTATATAATTTTGTCATTCTTTCGTGTATTGTTAATCATCCTCAAAACATAGGAGACGTTGTATAAAACGCGAAAATGCCTAAAATGCACCAACAATAACTATCTCGTTACCAGGTTGCTAAACTTTTTTGAGCTCAAGATACGCTTAAATGATACCATAAGTTTTTTATTAACAAACAAACTATCTGTAAAATTATTTAGGATTATCGTATTTATATGCTTGTTTGTAATCAACAAGCGATTTCGTAAATAAATTTTAAAAAATTACACTAAAAGATTTAGTATTTAGATGTACTAAGAGCTCTCACAGTGCCAGGACGAGTCACTCATTCTTGGCTTGTCCTTCACTCATCCTTGAGTCCACACCGTTAGCCCGTTAGGTTTGATTAGTCTTTGGTCCATCCTCAGTGATGAGTCCTCCCAGGGACGAGTGTTTGTGTGTATTTTTTTATATTTTTTAATCTATGTGTGGGCGTAAAATTGATTAGTCTTTGTTTAATGTGGTACTGATGTGACACTAGTTTTTCTGAAGGATGAGTCTTGGCGCTATGAGAACTCTAATGGACTTGACTATCATGGACGAAACATATCTTAGCACCCAATATTGATGGAACATGGAAATTGGCTTTATTAGGTGACTTAGTTTTAAGATAGTAGATAATTTAGTGTATGTTGGATACACATATTTGAGCTTATCGAGAACTACAAGAAACCAAACCACAACAACAATAATTCAACATTTTGGACAAAGACTTTTGTGAAATGCATAGACATGTGACGGGTCAACCTAATGCGAACACCATGCTAGAAAGTAGTGAATTGAACCATTACCTATTTTAAGTTCTTTTCCGGGTCCTATTAGTTTACAAGAACAATTATCCTATCTGTACATGACCCATATCTATAAATTTATTTTTAACCTTTCATTTTTTTTTACCTATATTATTTCTTATCACGTCAGTATCACGTTTTCATCATCACCACCTTTTCCTTTATCTCTTAATCCTTCACCTATCATTTGGACCTCACCTTTATTTAATTTAATATACCAATATACCCACACAATATAACCAACTATCTAATCAAAATAAATAAAACAATTAAAAAAAATAAAATGAAAAGGAGCCGATGAATGAACTCACCTACCCATTTTCACCTTTGTCATTCACTCGCCCATAGTAACCCTTCACCTACTTTCACTTTGCTTTTCATCAAGACGATTCACCTACCCTTACAAGTGATCTAACCAATGCACAATGTTATGGATCCGTAGCTCCAGATATCATAGCTCGGTCATTAGACCATTCTTAATCGTTCACTTCTTTCACCTATATTTTTTTCTGTCACATCATCATCACCTACTCATTTTCTCCTTAACTTTTCACCTTCAAATTTAATACCTCACAATATACCCAATCAAAAATACAACACACAATAAAAACAAAAAAAACTAAACCCACAATTACCATCTTCACCTTGGTGAATCATTTCAATTTTCACCCAGCACCCTTTCACCTTTAAATTTCACCAAGGCCTCTTAAGGTTCACCTATCCTTCCTTTTCATTTCGCCTATTTAATTCACCTAGTGTTAATGATGCTCTTAGTGGTCTGGTGCTATGACAATTGTTATAGGCTCAAGGTTATAGTGACAAACACCGAAGGTTTGTTTTGATTTGTTTAACCCAAAAACTCTGTAATACATTTTCATTTTATTCCTTTTAATTATATCATTTTATTTTTCTTATTTATATATCCATTCTACAAATCCATTTTAACTACAAAACCACTTATATTTCAAAAGTAATAATTCGATTATTTGTATATTCCGTCTGATGAACGGGATATAACCTAGTTAATGAATAGGTCTCTAATTTTCTTATCACGATTAACATTGTGCTTAGCTACTACTTCATTTATCAACGTAGTTAATATATACATATAAACTAAACATGTTTTTATCTAAACAATTGATTTAATATATTTTTATTTAAATGATTAATTTAACATGTTTCATGTGTTTTAAAATTTGTGATGCATTGTTTAACCATTTGTTTTTTTTTGTTCTTGTGGTAGCTGTTGACATGTTAAAGTTTCTCATCCGAGTTCGAGTCTATGTCTTTTTTATTTGTATTTTATTCTCTTTTTAATATGTCGCTCAATTTGTTATCTTCGGCGTCCGGCCAATGACCGGGTATACACTAGTTATACAAAAAAGTTCATTTAAAATATAAGCAAATATCTATACTACTATATAAAAATTCTAACCTCCTTTGTTGAAAGTTACATTTTTGTGATATGCAAGATTAACATTTGACCCTTAATGAATTAATATCGTATCTTCTAAAATACACCCACTACCCCATTTACATTAATCACCTACACCACTCGACGTCACCACCACCACCAACAGTCGCTGCCACCACCACCACCAACAGTCGTTGCCGCCACCACCACCAATCGCCGCCATAACTACCAGTCGTCGTCACCGCCGCCGCCGCATGTACCCCTCTAGTGTAATTTAATGATTAGTATATACTTAGCCATGTCTACAATACATTAAGGTAGGTCGCAAGACCTATCGTGAAATTGAGTAAATGCATAATTACGTAAAATCTTTTTAACATGTATCCATCTATAATAATATACAAAAACAAGTTCTAAACTTTAATTTTCATAAAATTACTAAACAACCTAGAATTATATACTCGGTAAGACATTGAAAACGTAATAGCATGATTCTTAAAACTGGACCGGTCCGCCCAGTCGAATCGGCTCAACCATGAAACTGGTGGGCCGACCGTTTTTTTGTAACCGGTCCGGTTCAAGCTTGTTAATAATGCAAAAAAACTTTGTGAAATACGGGATTCAAACCTACAGCTATGGGAAGAGAAGTAATGCACTCAGCCAACACAACATTAGTATGTTGTTGCTATATTTTCTACTATATTTAATATACATGATACTTGACGGGTGAAGAAAGTTAAAAATCAAGGAAATAGATATGCGTTTAACAAAACTCGAACCGTCCTCTCTATTAAAGCTAAACGCGTTAGCCATCGGAACCAAATTGACTTTTAGTTAGTTACTTTCAATAATATAAATATATATCGGATATATATATATGCAAATGGGTTGAATTCATTTGCACATGAAAATTTGTGTGAAAATCAAGGGACAAAACTCAGCCACACATTTTCCCTCATTCTCTCCTCTTTTTTGTATTTGTTTTTATTTTTATTTTTTGTATTTTTTATTTTTTTATTTTTATTTTATTATTTTTATTTTATTTTATGATTTTTTTTTAATAAAAACCCATTTCAAAAAAAAAAAAAATTTTTTTCTATGGATTATATGTTGAAAACTGATGGAGACGGTACGGGCGTAGCCCTTAATCGAACGGCTACGCCGTTCCGGGGGGCTTCGC
>JAOEHQ010019121.1:0-14830 GCA_025447715.1 Asclepias incarnata
GATTCCGTTAGGAATCATTGTGGTTTTAAATGAACGTTTCCGCCGTTATTAAACATTGTGATGTTTAAAAGTTGAAATTTTTTGGAAATCCGCATTTTTATAAAGCAGGGTGTTACATGTTTTGCTTTGATAACTGAAAATGAAATGTTTAGAGACCCCAATGGTCACTTAATCAGCTATACACCCCTTCAAAATGACCATTATGCCCTCATTTAATTACCACTATATCACTTTAACTCCAAATAACGACATAACACTAAAGGGAACACAACACGGTTTTCTACATAATTGGCACACTTTAATCTACATAATTACCACATAATTATCCACATAACACATAATAAATAATACCACATTAAATATCACATAAGTCAAAACACCACTTAACGAAAGACCGACTTTGACTAATGGTCAAAGTTAACGACATAGAATAAAAGAGATCGGGATGTTACAACATACGTATTTTATTTTTACTACTAATAATTGAGTTATTTTAATTTTAATCACACTAACCTTTATCTCAAAGCCTTTATGTGGCCATCTTCAAACATTGTCGTGTAAAGTTTTATCCTATGTGGCATCTTCATATTTTCCTTTACTATATTTAACCCATTTGTACATCCATGTGATATCCAATTTGGCATTTAACTTTTTTTTTTCTTTTCATGTTGTCAATTAATACCCTATTTGCATAACTGAAATAGGTATAATATACGGCTTTATATTCTAATAATTGTTTATTAGCAATGTTTGGTATATAATCAAATAATTAATCAACATGTGTTTTAGGTTGTACGATTTAACTTTTGATTTAGAAACCAAATTTCCCAAATATTATATTTTTATACGGGTATTAACTCTCGGATTAATGTGTTCAATGCCCATGATCTATATCGATTCTAAATTTTAGTTTTTGTTTAACACGATATAAATTATTATCTAAAGCTTGTAGGTTTGTGATATACTCTTCTGATTTCTTCATATCTCCCCAATATAGTAAATTTTACTCTGTGATTTCTATAAGTTATAATGTTGTTTTTCATGTTCCTATAGGACGAACATCATTTGCCTATGTGATTGAAAAAGCTATGACTATAATGGAACAAAGCTATGAAACAATATTATGTAAAAATAGTTATTGTAGATGAGTATATACATTTGTTTCTATACATCGAGCTTTTGTTTAATTACTCCCTCCGTCTTATTAGAAATGTTTTGTTTTGAAATTTCAAAGTTTTTTCCTTAACTTTGACCTTAAATATTTTTGATTGTGTTATATAATAATTGATGAAAGTTATATGAATTGATTGAGTTTTAGATGTGTTTTTATTGATATTATATAATAAATAAATAAAAGTTAAAGTTAAAACTGAAAAGTTAAAATTGAAAAACAAAGATTTTAAAAATCAAAATATGACACTTTTAATATAACGGATGGAGTATTTATTATAAATTAATAATGTGATTTCGTACGAAAAACCTAGTATATTATATGGTAAATGTTCATTTACAAACTATAATTAAGGTGAAAACTAAGAGACTATTCTCAACCACACATTTCTCCCTTTTTTCTCCCTCCTTCATAAATCACTAGTTTCATTTAATTTATTCAAAAAATTTTATCTCAAAAACCGTACATCGATAAATTATAAAAATTATATGGGTGTTGTTAAAATTTCGTCATCTTTCATTAGAGAGGTCATCCGATACACTTTTTCATCACCGATCACCCCTATGACCTATCACCTCCTATGACCTGTCACCCCACCAGCTACCCCTTATTAATATCCTTGAGGGCTACGTCCGATAAGGGCGAATCCCACCTGAACGGGCTACGCACGTTCGACTAAGGGCTACGCCCATACCGTATCATTATTCGAATTTTTTAAAAATTTTTTTTATTGAGTGGGTTTTATTATATAAAAGATATAGATAATTTTTAAAAAATTAAAAATGAAAAAAACAAGTTAAAAAGAATAAATAAATAAATAAAAGAAGGGAAAAAAACGAGATAAATGTGTGACTAAAATTTGTCTCTTGATTTTTAACATTTTTCTAGTTTGCATTTGATTACAACCTTTTAGTATATTATCTTTGGGGGATGATCCGTACACCACCAATTTTTAGCCATACATCACAAAAAATGTTTTAAGTTATTGTACAGTATAACAACTTAAAACATATTTAGTAATGTACGATTAAAAACTGGTGATGTATGGATCATTTACCATTGTCTTTACATCATTATTTCGATATTTGTTAAGTTTCCATGTAATTAATACGAGTAGTCTGAAAACATCCATTTTTCCTTAAATTACAAATCCAATCATTCAAAATTCAAATTCACACGAAAACCCTAATAATTCCACACCCAGCGGCGATCTCCCTCAACCACCGTCGCCACCATGTTCAACGGTGGCGCCACCCACAACCACCACTTGCCGGAAATTGAAACCGACCCGTTTTTGAAAAATTTCAGTGCTAGCGATCTCCAAACAGCTTCTGAATTTTTATTAAATTGGTTACCTTTTCTATCTAAAGGCCTTTGTCATGACTGTTCACTTTCTATATCCAATCGTGTTCGATCCCTTGTTCCACGTAAGCTTACTTACTCACTCACTGGATCTTGTTTTTATTATATAAATTTATACTTTATATATATGAAATATTTTTAGTGGGTTTGTTTGGTTTTAAATTTAGGATATTTGTATCTTGGAAATTAGGAATTCTGATCAATACTAGGAATGGATTCCGCCTCTTATTTCACCCCGAAAAGTTCGAACCATACTCTTTTTAGGGCCTGTTTGGTTCAGAATCTGATGTAAAGGTTTTCGGAGTTCCCCATGTTATGTTAACTTAACATGACAAGGAACATATATTACGAATTCCTTTCCACCAAATTCCTTTGAATTCGGTGAACCAAACAACCCCCTAGTGATTTCCATATTGGTTTCAAGTTTAAGGGTAACCATATCCAAAGTGGTAAGGCGTCTCACAAGAGACCCGGGGGCTCAAAGCTCACATATTGGTATGACCAAGGAAAAAGTCTAGGAAACGGGCACTGGAATGCAGGTTAGGCCGCCTACATCTGAGCCAAGACTCAGCTTTCGCCGTGTTGCCTGAACATGGATTCCTCTTTGTTTAACCGGTTTGAAGTTTAAGGATATGAATAGAGAACCTAATAACATTGATAAAGTGTAAATGTTTTTTAGGAATGGTAGGTGATACTTTACTTACACTCCTTTAATTCTATTTGCACCACTAACTCATGATTAGTGGTGTTTACTTTGTTGATGTTGTAATTATGTGGGTTTTTGGTATGTCGAGAATTCAGTTAGTATCACCTCTTCTTTTAATGTATAGTTTAAACATCAAATACTTCGTTTTTAGTTAGTTTGTATGCTTCCATTTACTTTCTAGGGTAGTCGTTAACCTTTTACATAGTTTGTATGTGATCTCTTTACCCCAAAAGGCTCATTCGTTGATGGTACGAAACTATGAACTAAACATGGTTTTTGATGGAATTCCATTCCTTGAAATTCAGTTACTCCGCAAATATATTTTTTATTATCGTAATGGGCTGGTTTATTCCACTCCAGGCTTTATTCCGACTTGCCAAACATTACCTTAGGTGGTGGTGCTTCGTTAGTTATATGGAATGCCTATGGGTATAAGCGTCAGTACAGGAGCAATGGAATTGGGTTTTTCCTACACCCACGCATCTTTAAACACAACCTTTTTGCTAGCATTAGAGAATCCTTTATTCTCAAGTCCAATCTCTTTAAACAAACACCATGTATCACACTCTTACTTTTTCCCATTCTCCGGTTTCTAAACCCCTCAAACTATCCCTTTTAAGTAAATTGAATTTGACATTTAATGTGGTGGTTGTCTTCTTTCTTGGTTATTACAACAGGGTATCATTGTTGTATTTTCTACTAACATCTCACTTAATACTCTATTGACGATTTGACGATGCCTCTTTAATAACAGTCTTTATTTTAATATTTGAAAAATACTATTTTCTAAGGATGACAGTGTAGAGTATTTTTTGTATTAGTCTTATTGTTGAACATGCTGCTTAAGTTGCGACTTATTTTGTATGTTTTTATTGTTTGCATTTATTATGAATATTATCTTATTGAATGTGTATTTGTTTTTCATTGCTGAATTTTAGTAGAGTATAATACTGAAGAATTACACCAAGAAACCGAAGAGCAAGTTTCAACACCAAGCCATAGGGATTCAAAATATGAAACAGACATCAATGATACCGAGGATACAAATTCCTTGGGTAGCTGGAAAGATGGTGTGAATGGGGCATCAGAGCAAATTGTAGAAGCTTGCAGAACTGAAATGCTTCAATCACCAGAACATGTTAAAGGGTCTAAGACAAGAATGTCATGGGCTGACATGGCACAGGAGGAATTGGAGGCAGATGAAGAGGAGGAAACCAGACTGCAATTTGGTAATTTCAGTAGCCAAGTTGAAGAGACGGGTGAAGTGAAGGTTACCCGGAAATCCAAGTTGTCGACTGAACAAAGAGAACGTATTCGCTTTGGAAATGTAATTAGAAAGAAAGATTTTGCTTGCTTTGAGAGAATTAATGGGAAATTGGTGAATATTGTTGATGGACTTGAGCTCCATTCTAATGTATTTAGTTTAAAGGAGCAGAGAAAGATTGTTGATTATGTTTTTGAGCTTCAAGAGAAGGGAAAGAATGGAAAATTCAAAGGTTCGTACTCTAGAAAATGATCATGCTTTTAGATAATGGTTCTTTTGGTTATATACTTAGTTTATAGTTTATCAATTTTCATAGTTTTTAGCTTTCTATAAATCCTTTTAGTTTATATGCATTCTATTCCAAAAAGATTTGCTTTAGTTGCCTTTCCGGGTTAATGTTGCCTACTTGATGCAAACTCTTTGTAGCCCTAAGACATATTATAATTTATAAAAAGAATGTTCTTTTCATGAAATTTATGTAAAATTTCAGTATGATAAATCTTGTAAAAAGGCCATAAGACGAGGATATTACACTTTATATATCTAACAATACTTATATATGATTGCATTGGTTGGAACATATTGAACAGATGAATTTCTAAATCTTTGTGTTGCTAACATCTTACTCTCTTTTATGCAGCACGTACCTATACTGCTCCTCTGAAGTGGATGAGGGGAAAAGGGCGGGTGACTATCCAGTTTGGGTGTTGTTACAACTATGCAACGGTAAGCTGATTTTTCCATACCATCCGCTCAAAATTAACTCCCTAAACGGTGTTTGGGGGGTGGGGGGGTCCTTACTTTAAGCTACACACCACTTAAATAGAATAGTGACTGCCAAGTATTTTTTGCATTAAAAAGAAAAGTTCCCATTTCCTTACTGTTATTATTTCTGTATGCAGGATAGAAATGGTAACCCGCCAGGGATACTTCATAACATGCTAGTAGATCCCATACCTCCGCTTTTTAAAGTTATCATCAAAAGATTGGTTACATGGCATATTATTCCTCCTACTTGTGTACCTGACAGTTGTATAGTCAACATATATGATGAAGGGGATTGCATTCCGCCTCATATTGACAATCATGACTTTCTTCGCCCATTTTGCACTGTTTCCTTTCTTAGTGAGTGCAATATTCTATTTGGAACAAATTTGAAAATAGATGGTCCAGGGGAGTTTTCTGGTTCCTTTCCAATTCCTTTACCAATGGGGTTAGTATGATTCACTTGATTTCTTTTTCTTTTTAATATATTTGACTTTGATTTACATGTAACATATTCGTTCATTCCATTATTCTCCTCCAGGTCTGTTCTTGTTTTAAATGGGAATGGTGCTGATGTGGCCAAACACTGTGTGCCGGCTGTTCCTACTAAAAGGTTCTGATTCTTACTTTTCTTGAAGTTATTGATCGTCGATAAAGATTTGGTTGATGTATGATGTATCTTCTATATCTGTTTCAACAGAGGTGGCAAAATGGACAGGTCAGATGGGTTGGGTAATGGGTAGAAACGATTGAGTTAGGTTGGGGCTACCCACAAACATGTTTTTATCCATCTTTATATATTTCACGCTAAACATACTTACAAAACGTATGTAATTATGAAATAGTATAAGTTCATTAATAAAGTGGGTTTTTATACATTTGAATACACTTCGGATGACTTTTAACCCATTTGACCTGTTAGACACATTTGCTTTTCATTTAACCGTTTAACTCAATTCATTTGACCCGTTAAAGTTAAAAGGTGACCCAAATTGACCCATTTAGAGGTATTAGGGTCAAAATTGCCACTTTTAGGTTCTGTTTTCATCCCTTCTATAATTTCTTCTCAGGATTTCAATTACATTCCGAAAAATGGATGAATCAAAATGGCCAATAGGGTTTGCTCCAGAACCAGATTTGCAAGGACTAGAGCCACTCCCATACCGATCAGACAAACCCAAAGGCAATTTAAATCTCTCCAAACCAAGCCAACCTACAAATAGGCAAACGGTTGGAGGAATTGATACAAATATCTCTAAGCCAAGCCAACAATTGTATGGGCAAGCGGTTAGAAGAGACAATA
This sequence comes from Asclepias incarnata, assembly GCA_025447715.1. Classification (NCBI taxonomy): domain Eukaryota; kingdom Viridiplantae; phylum Streptophyta; class Magnoliopsida; order Gentianales; family Apocynaceae; genus Asclepias; species Asclepias incarnata. The sequence continues at coordinate 6,572 of JAOEHQ010019121.1, forward strand.
CAATGGACAACTCAAGAGGATTGCTAGGTCCACAACCTCGGTTCTCTGGTCAAAGTCAAATCAGAAGACAGCAAGGTCCCAGTCTTGGCTTTCAAAGGAAAGCTAGGTTAGAGTATTGATATTCTTGCACTTCCTAATTTTAAAACAAATATAATAGTCTACCCGGTTTCTTGATAATTAGCTTCAAAGGAGAATGCCATTCATATGCATATATCGGTTCTACAATTGGGCCTGTTGGTTGTTATTGTGTGCAAATTGTCGGTTCTGTCTAATTTGAAAATAAGTAGGAAAATCAAAATTTTAAGTAAAAAGTTCTGTTAACTCCATCTATGGGTGACGAGTTTGAGATGTTTTTTCTTTCTAATATCAGTTTTGTTGTACATGTTACCTAGACGAAGTCATGATTTGGTTGTCCACTTTGTATACCGTGGTTGAGTTCCTCGCTTTGATTTGAAGTTTGCTAAGAATATTCGCATTGTTAAGGTTTGTTTTGCTTGGATATATTCAAGTTGCAAAAAGAGTGTTATGTTAAGGACTGAATACAAGAACTTCTATCTATGTGTTTTTGGATGTTTCGGGTTAATTTAGCATCAAATGATATCATTTTATGTGGCATTTTGGATCTTATTTTTCTGTTTTTCTAAAGGAAAAAGTATAACTTTTTCATTTTCAAGTCCTATTTTGAGATACACTATTCACCAAACAAGTAATCTATAAATAAATAAATGATGATTAAGCCACCTTCCATCTAAAAGACGTCTTAAAAAAAAGGTCGTTTGTTTGCTTACTCGTAGATTTAAGATTTTAATCTTCCTAACCAAACAAACATTTTGGGATAGTTTGAGGGTTCTTGTAGGAGGTTTCGTATTTGAATCTTCCTAACCAAACAAACAGTTTGGGATAGTCAGGAAAAGGGTTTTCGAATAATGGTTACGATATGGTTAAGTTGCGTATTTCTAAGTCAAATACCGGGCCTCTCCGGATAACATGAACAAGGATAATTTGTCATGTTTGGCCGTATGTAGCTAGTAATTCGTGGCATATTCATTATCCAAAACGAATTGTTCCATGTCAATTTAATCCTCGATGTAGTTTTTTGAATAAACTACATGTATTGTCTAGTGTTAACCAAGGTCTCCAATATCGGTAATGACACGGGTTCCATTTTGCCATTCTTCAACGAATAAATCACATCTTCTATTTTCAATATAGTTCTCATAATTAATAATTTAAGATTCTCGACTTTCTTTGTATTTTCTAAAACGCACAACGTGTTCATTTTTTTATGATTTTGTCCTTAAACTATCTTGTCCTTACGATGATAGCTTAGTAATTGGGGACATGCAAGATAAAAGCAGAGGTTTGGGGTTTAAATATCACCCATGTCTCTTTAATATGTGATTTACCTTTTCCACATGTTGGTTGTGGAATCGGTGGGTGAGGGACGGATGACAGACCAGTTTTCCATTCAAACTATTTCCTTCCCTATCTGTTCCAACATGTTTTTTACAACAATTAATCTGGTTTTAGCTGTTTAGTAGTCCATAATAATCTGTTCCAACGATGATTTGATTTGCTAGGCTAAAAAGTAATTATAGTTCACTGTCTTTTTTTCCTTTCTTTTTTGAAATAACTGGCTACAATCCCTAAACACTATAATAACAACAATATCCAATCCCGTCAAAAGCGGGATATGAAGGAGGTGAGATGTAGACAGTGATACATGAAAACTATGTCTATAAGACTATAACTAATCTGTAATAAACTCAATGCACAAATAAGGTAAACTTAGTTTCCAACTACCCTAAAAAGCAAGAGAATGCTGCAAACTTTTATGATACATAAATAAAAGAAAGGATTGAAACCTTTACTGTGGTTGGACATATCGTAAATAACCTTATAATAAATGAATTTGGTTGGACTGACATTATAAGAAAGCAACCCCAGTTCATATATTGAAATTCTGAAGTTAAAAGAATCAACTTTGGTCCAAGAATGAGAGTGGTGGTCCTGTTGAACCACCTCTTAAATGAGACTGAGTCAACTTAAGAAGAAGAATGTGTAATAGACAGTTTGACAAATTAAGATGCATGGTTAAACGTTCTTTGAACTTTTAGAAGCACCTGTGGTCCAAAACAAACCAGAATATTGATCTTGATTCTCAATTGATACCTACTTTGTGAGGATTAATATGAGGTCCACTCTATACCCTATAACCTATCTGAAATTTACCATTTATATATATCATTTCTAGCCATTTCTTCTTGAACAAAAATTTCTTCTTATTTAGATAAAAAAATTAAAGAGAATGATTTGAGTAAGTGAGATGGGATTTTTGTGTGTTGGAAGTTTTTATAACAATGAGTTTGAAGTCAAAGGAATAGGATTTTGGGACAGGGAAAAATGATGTGAAAACTTTAAATTGAAGTGTTGAACACTTTGTCAATATGATTTACCGATCAAGAGGTGAGACACCAAGTATGAAGCAAGGGTTAACCATTGCTACATTGTAAGGAATTAATATGAGGTCCACTTTATACCTATAACCCATCTGAAATTTACCATTTATGTATATCACTTCTAGCCATTTCTTCTTGAACAAAAATATCTTCTTATATAGATAAAAAAAAATAAAATTAATTGAATGATTTGAGTATATGAGATGGGATCTTTGTGTGTTGAAAGTATTTGTAACAATGAGTTTGAGGTCAAAGGAATAGGACTTTAGGACAGAGTAAAATGATGTCGTGAAAATGTTAAGTTGAAGTGTTGAACACTTTGTCAATATGATTTACCGATCAAGCAGTGAGACACCAAGGGTTTTACCTATGAAGCAAGGGTTAACAATTGGTCCACTCTATACCCTATAACCCATTTTAAATTTACCATTTATATATATCACTTCTAGCCATTTCTTTTTGAACAAAAATTTCTTCTTATATAGATAAAAATAAATAAAATTTAGAGAATGATTTGAGTACGTGAGATGGGATCTTTGTGTGTCGGAAGTATTTGTAACAATGAGTTTGAAGTCAAAGGAATAGAGTTTTAGGACAGAGTAAAATGATGTCGATAAAATTTTAAGTTGAAATGTTGAATACTTTGTCAATATAATTTACCGATTAAGCGGTGAGACACCAAGGGTTTTCCCTATGAAGTAAGGGATCGATCCTTGTTAGGCCCTTTATTAGGCGCCTCCGGGGTTTTTCCTTGAATGTATTTTCAGCAAGGCTGTAATGAAACCCGGTTAAGATAACAGACTACTTTGGTCTGAGAGGCCCTGATCTTTGGGTGGTGAAGGTAGGTGCTATTAGATAGTTGTCACTGTGTTTGAACTTTTTGATTAAGCACAATTATTATAGATCTTACTCACTTATAATAATAATATTATTATATGTGTAAAAATGAAACCCAGACATATTAAAACTCGATTTCTGTATAACTTTTTTTAAAATAAGTGTGTCACTTTCCCGACACGGTTTTCTGAAAGCAATTTGTTTAACACATTTGTTAAAATCTATTTGTTCTCAAACACACAAAATCTTTGGTAAAATCCTTTTACCAAATTGAACCAAATGTATTTTGAACCAAAAAAAAAACTAATTTTAAAGAACCTAAAACCTTCTTTTATGACGATATCATAATTTAAATCACGCATCTTTAACATGATTTTGTATCATTACTTTCAATGAGATTTTTACTTTAAAACTTTGGGTATTAATTATAAAATTTGTACGAAAAATATGTCGTATCTAAAATGATTCCTTGCTCATATATACTATACATCATTTAGTTGAGCATCAATCTTTCATTAAAAAAAAATGTTCAAAGTTGATAAGAATATCATATTTTCAATAAACTTTGCAAAAATTCTTGAGAAGTGCGTGATTTAGTCATGAGTCCTACGTATGTCGCATTATATATACCTATTTCACATAGACGTTGTTCATGGAATAGTGAAGCAGGCAGCTTAGGAAGTTGCTTGCTGCACAGCTGTTAAAACTAAGGATGGCCATCCCGGTCTCACTATCGACTGTACCGGTCCAAAAATCATCAAAACATGGTACCAGTATTTCTCAGTGTTTCTGGTATTTTTCCAGTATCGTACAAGTGCCGATCCCGAAAACCACTAAAAATGGATACCAGTTGCGGTACCACTTTTGGGTACCGGTTTGAGTTCGGGATTTGAGAAAAATTGTTCATCCCTAATTAAAACTTAATTTTATTGTATTGTTTGTATTTTTTGTATTCTTTGCTCTTGTATTTTTTGAACTCTTGTACATTGCTTGAGTTCGTATTCATATATAGAAATATACCTTTTTGCCGTTCCAAAAAAACAAAAAAAACTTAATTTTATCTTTTATTAATTAAAGAACAATTTATCTATATAGGGTTGGAGTCGGAGCAAATCCAAATGAGAGAAGATAAAAGATTTAGGGTTGAAAGAGAGGGCACATACTATTCTTGATCCCCTTTTTAAGTCCAATTATCATTATACATTTCATGATTTGACTGACGTGTATATAGACTAGAGTTTTTGAGCAACACCCATGTCATGGATGTGTTCACATATGTGTTGTCACCTTTTGTGCAAGATCTTGACCAAAATAATGAACCCACAAAGTAACTTTGGATATTATGTATTATGATTATGATTTGGTATTCTAAGGGTGATGCATCAAATAATGTTTCACAAATTAAATCTTTATCAACCATAAAGTTTTCAATGTTATAGATAAATGATAGTCTTTATGTATATACTAGAAGGAAGCCCGCGCGATGCGGCGGCGATGGTGGTGGCAGTGGTGATGGTAGCGGTGGCGGTGTGGTAATGGCGGCGACGGGTGGTGGCGGCGGCGACATGTGGTGGTGGCGGCGGTGGCGGTAACGATATGGTTATTAATGTAAAAATAATTGATGTAAAAGGGAGTAGTGTAGTTATTTTAAGGGTTGAGGAATGCATGTTGTAAATAATAGTTATTTTAAGGGTCGGGGATGTATGTTGTAAATAATTTCATTAAGGGTATTATAGGTATATTAGGTGGAGATATTTAAATTAGTTAATAAGTGATAGGGGTAGTTTAGGAAGTTCAGTAGGCTTTTTTGAGAAAAAGGGGGGTGGGTTGCTCCTTTATAAAGGAGTATAGATAAAAGGAGATAAGTATTGAATGTGGTTCAATAAAAGAATAAAAATATGAGCAGGAAGGAAGAAAATGGTAAAAATGAGAATTTAAAATTTTATTGATAATTTTAAATGATTTTAATATTTTATTTTGACTAAATTAATCATTTGAACCTAATTGAACTTATATGATATCATGAGACTTAAGCAAATACGAAAATTTTCCAAATTGGTAAATCGATCAATTAGAATTTCATGTTATTTAAGTAATTAAGAATATGGGCTAATAAGAATATGGGCTAATTAAAACCACCATGAGTCCATGATGTTACAACTACATTGATGTGTAATGTGTTCGTCTCAAGAAAGATACTGCTGTTTCACATCATCAGTATCACTCATCAGACTCCAGAAGAAGATATCTAAACATCAATTTAGGTTAAAATATGAGAAAAATAGAAGTTGGACTGGTAGAGAATCTGTCGAGCCAAAGGCAAGGTTTACTTTATCCATCCGTAAACCATCACACTGAAAACTCTTAGTACCACGTAAGTAACACATTGATCCAATACACTGAACCACTTTCACATATAACCTAAGACACTAAAACTTCAGTTTGTTGATGTCATATCATCATTTATATTACTATTAAATTAGAAACACGTTATATTAAATAAAAATAAATAAATTTCATTAACAATAAAACATTTACAAATACATTAATAAAAAAACAATTTGTAAAACTTTTAAACTAATTTGTAAAACTTTGTAACCAATTTGTAAATAACTTAAAACTTTAGGGGTGTCAAATATAAAAAAATAAAAAATATTAAAAATTAAATTAAAAAAAAGCAGCAGCAGCCAGCGTAGCATTCTTCTTATTCAACATATCTATATCTATATATTCTAAAGGTATACATTTTTGAAGAATGTATAGATGGGCACTGGGACTTCATGACAAGAGATTTCCAAAAAAGTTATCAATGATGACTACGATGGGAAACCGATGAAAATTTTTCAAGGACATGGACATTACGGCATAAGTCCACAGAGAGATGTGAAAATACCGTGACGATAAAACAGGTGGTACTGCAGAGGGATAATAGTGTTGGTAACATCTTTATCCTACATTTGGTTCATTGATCAGTCTAAAAGACGTGTAATTGTCTTTCGGACATGGGTTGTCTAACAAGAAATGAAACCATCAACACCCGACTGCACAGGAGATGAAGTTTCTCATATGATTTGGTTTAGCTTGTTCAAATTTGGTTTAGAAACCATCAGAACTTTATGAAAAATCAAGGCTCTCTATGCTTTTTAATTCAATGCATTTCTTTGCTAGAAATAGAAACGGAAGAAGTGATCAACGCATAACAAGTCCAGGATATAGCGAGCGATTAATACAATACAGTTATCTAAATAAGTAAATTTCAAACAAACGGATAAATTGTTGGCAGTTAAAGCCAATAAATTTAAGTAACAAATAGAAATTCTTGAATGTTGAAACCACAAATCAGTTTCAACAGTTCTTTCATCAAGCAAATAAGACATACCGATAATAAGACTTATCCTTACAATGTTGCAGAATGCAATCATTATAAATCAATAATATTAGCAGGTCACTCGTTCATCAATCACTCTACCCTTCTTGGGATCCAATTTCCTGTAAGTAGTGTTCTGCATCCAGTGCTGCCATGCAACCTTCATGGCACAAGAGATGAATAAGCCATATATAAGCTACATAGGAATTTACCGACACTATTTCATACTTCACACTAGATCATACACTATGCCCTTTTGCTATTCTACATTGAGCGCTACTTTAATTCTATTGTGAAGTCCATTTATTACTTTATTCACTTCTTTAACTTAATATGCATTTCATATAAAAATCTAAGCTGCGGGATCAAAAAGGAAACGAATGACTTATCAAATGATTTACTTAATCTGACATGTTGCTAATAATTATGCAACCTGGGGAGCGGTGTTAATTGGCAATTTTGTAAATACACTAATACAGGGTGGTAAAATCAATCATGGTAGATGTAAAAATGTAGCGTATAAGGAATTTTTCATAGGCTATCATTTTTAGTGATACAAATCACATGAGATTAGGCCATGAAACAAAATCTCAAACCATCAATCTCTCTGTTCCACTCTTTCTTAAAAATATCATTTCTATGTGCAAAGTAACTGATGTCCCAGGTTTGATCCTTCCCGGAATAAGGACCTAGTATGTAACACTAATACTTTATTTCCTTAAGAGGTATACAAGGGAGATGATAAGGATCAAGATCCATGTTGAATCATACCTAAACACTTTTTAAAATATACATGCAACTCACACATAATAATATTATAATCCTTTTCTAGAATCAAATATGCATCTAGAAGGTAGAACTTGAGAAGCTCTATGTGGAATAATCGGAAAATATTTTTTTAAGCATTTATGCTTAGATATCTAATCATACACTAATCCTTTTTATGTAAAATAATATCGTCTAGAAATATCATCACCATTAGTCAACTCTAACTGATCTATAAAAATTTTCCAACAACAAAGTCCAATAAATAGCAATGTGGAGCCAATTTACACCCCTAAAAGCAATAATTCACAACGGTGGTAACTGGTAAACATGAAATATTTAAATATAATCAGACCAAATCAGGTTATCTTATCCCCTAACAGGCCAAACGGGTGGGAGGAAAAAAAGGTCAAATTGGCCAAGCACATCAAATAGGTTAAAAGTAGCTCAAAGGTGTGTTTTCAATACATCAATCAATCAAACCTCTCAAATCTAAAATGTTTATCGACTATTACTGATAGTCACTTTTATTAATACAATATAACTGTACTCCTACAGTCCTACTTAACACTAACTACTTACAGAAAGTTCAAAATTTCAGACAATTTTTCTTTCGGATCACCCAACCTTATCCATTACGAACTTTGTCGAAAACTTCCCCATTCACCCATTATCTGACTAGCCCATTATCCTAACTCTAATATATCATTAACAAAACAGATAAAAATGCATCTAAGAACAATTATCAAGTATATGAAATTAGTTTAAGTCATCAATCCCAAATGCCCTAAGTAACATACAACAAAAATGTTCAATAAAACAAAGCTAGCA
>JAOEHQ010019132.1:0-14830 GCA_025447715.1 Asclepias incarnata
TGTCAAATTGTTTCAATTCCAATGGAATTGAAAACTTTCCATGGGTTTATTGAAGGAATTTGAAATTCTGTGTTTTAGAGAATTTGAAGGAAAGTTTTCAATTCCAATTCCGTTATTTTTCCAACCAAACAAGTAAAGGAATGAAATTCAAATTCCAATTTCATTGAATTCCTAAGAATTCCTGTGAACCAAACACCCCCTTGGAGTCTTGGTCTCGGTCTTAAATCTCCAAAGCCATTTGGACAATAAGGCCATATTCGTATCGTTAAGTTTACGTAACCCGAGCCCTCCCTTGTCAATAGAAATTTGATAACTTTACGTAAACACGATATTTATTTATTTGGATTTATAAGTTCAAGGTAAGGTAGGACCCAAATATTCCGATGACAACGATGACACGTTGACAATTGACAAATATAGAAAACTAAAACCACTTAACGTACTGACTTCCAAAACTACCGAACAAGCACGCCAACCCCAGCTAGCGCTGTCACACTACCGCCATCTACCACTAACGTCACCCACTAAATTACAAAAACACCCCTCCTTATAAATAAATACTCCACTAAAGTAATGCAAATAGCATCTTCATCATCATCAATAATATCATTATGTTGGAATAATAAGTATAAAGGACCGTACGTGTCAATTTACAAATCCTCCTCATTTTTTCCCTTCTTTCTCTCTCATCATCATCTCTTCATTATTAAGCCATCCGTAAACAATTACACTACTAAAAAACAGAGTGTTGTTGAGATTATTAGGGCAATGCCTCCTGCTTCTTCTACTGAAATTGATAAAAATAAGAATGAAAAAAGTGGTAGTTTGAGTAAGTTTAAATTGAACGAATCCTCGTTTTTAGCTTCTCTGATGCCGAAGAAAGAAATCGGCGCCGATCGATTTATCGAAGCTAATCCGGAGTTTGATGGCCGCGGTGTTGTTGTTGCTATTTTCGGTATTTTTTTCTTCTTTTTTTTAATTTTTTTTTTTATTTTGCATATATATATATATATTTGATCACTGATATGAAACCTGTAGTTTCTAATATTATTATTATTATTGTTATTGTTATTGTTATTATTATTATTATTGAGATTGTGCGAACTGCGAAGATATATACGTGTATGTATATGTATATGTATATGTACTATGTGTATGTATATGTATATGTATGTCTATATGTATACTATGTGTATGTATATATATATGTATATGTATGTCCATATGTATACTATATGTATGTATATGTTTATAATAATTTTCTATTTTACACACAGATATGTATGTAAAACTGATGAAGAGATAACTGTCTAAATTTATTTAAAAGTTTAAAACTGAAGAAGTAACTGTGTATAACTGTATATCTATATTGGCATCTATATATATATATATATATATATATATATATATGTTATATATATATGTATCTGTATCTATGTAAACATATATAAACTGGATTACCTCTTGGCTAAACGAAAATACGTTTACTTAGGGAGGTTTCAACATCAGACCGTTTCTGATCTCTTTCCCTGGCCACCTGCATTCCTGCAATATGTTTACTTAGGGAGTTTTGAACATCAGACCTCTTGTGATGATATTAGGACGCATGACACCTTGGTGGTTGGTTTCTTTTCTGAGTAAAAGTGAAAATTCTTAATCTAAATGTTATTTTTCTGCTTTTCAGATTCCGGTGTTGATCCGGCTGCAGCGGGATTACAGGTGACCTCAGATGGGAAGCCGAAAGTCCTAGATGTTATTGATTGGTATCCATCTAAATCCATATTCTTATATATTCTTGTGTGATGATATTATGTATACACCTGTGTTCCAGTTTTTTACTTATCTGTTTCCCCAGTACTGGGAGTGGTGATATTGATACTTCAACTGTTGTGAAGGCTGATGCAAATGGGTGTATTCGTGGAGCATCAGGTTTGCATTGGTTTAAATGAGTAACTGAATGTTGAATATATCCAATTCGTTAGATATATGATTGATTCTTTCCAACGATTTTACTTTAGGGGCATCTCTTGTTATAAATTCTTCTTGGAGTAATCCTTCTGGGGAATGGCACGTGGGATATAAATTGGTATATGAGCTTCTTACAGACACATTAATATCACGTTTGAAGGTGGGCCACTTACTTTGTGAGTGATCTGAAAGTAAAATTGTATACGGTTAGTAACAAATTATGTAACGGTTACTTTCATTTATGTAAAATTTGTGATCGGGCACAGAAAGAAAGGAAGAAGAAGTGGGATGAGAAGAATCAAGAAATCATAGCCGAGGCTGTAAAGGAGCTTGAAGAGTTTGACAAGGTTAGTGTACCTTGTGGTGACCTATTGTGTTTTGTCTTTTATTGTGTGATTCTAACAACTTTTCTATCTTTAGAAGCAAACGAAGGTTGATGAGTTGAATTTAAAAAGGACCCGTGCAGATCTACAAGATAGAGTTGATTATTTGAAGAAACAAACAGATGTAAGTCCTATACATCTTCAATTAAAGTTTTCATGCTTTTTTACTTCTTTTTTTTTAAATGTAGCTATACTTATGTGCATGCGTGTTTCTATGTGTTAGAGTTATGATGACAAGGGGCCTGTTATTGATGCTGTTGTATGGCATGATGGAGAAGTGTGGAGAGTTGCTCTTGACACACAGAGTCTTGAGGATGACCCCGTGTGCGGGAAGCTTGCTGATTTTGTTCCCTTGACTAATTTCAAGTATGTTTCTTCTTCTGGAATTCAACTTTTTTCTTTCTTCTTCTCTATCACATATTTGATTTTGTTTTGAATAATAATGATAATTTGCAGGACTGAACGGAAGTATGGTGTCTTTAGCAAGTTAGATGCCTGTACGTTTGTGACCAATGTTTATGATGAAGGTACTATATTGAGTATAGTTACTGATGCTTCGCCACATGGCACTCATGTTGCTGGTATTGCGACTGCTTTCCACCCGACGGTAAGAATTGAATTCAATAGCTATTTTATCTTATCAATGAACAATAACTTGTTCACTAAATCCTGTGTGAATGTCTAGGAACCATTGCTCAATGGAATTGCCCCTGGAGCACAGGTAGTTTCTTGTAAGATTGGAGACTCGCGCTTAGGTTCAATGGAAACTGGAACAGGCTTGATACGTGCACTAATTGCCGTGGTAGAGGTATCATCGATTCATCATCAACACAAATTCTCCAACTTTATATTTAGTTCGTGATTAATAGTTTTTTCCTAACATGTAGTCTTTTTCGATATGTGCAGCACAAATGTGATGTCATTAACATGAGCTATGGAGAATCTACATTGTTGCCGAATTATGGGCGGTTTGTGGAGCTTGTTGATGAGGTCATAACCTAAAAATGATATATATCATAAACATGTTTTTGTTTGTTTCTTCGTCACTTACAGGCAATGATCACTAAATATAGGTGGTAAATAAGTACCGTGTGGTATTTGTTAGCAGTGCCGGCAACAACGGGCCTGCATTGACTACTGTGGGTGCACCTGGGGGTACCACATCGAGCATAATAGGAGTTGGTGCTTATGTCTCTCCTGCTATGGCTGCTGGTGCTCATGCTTTGGTTGAGGCACCCCCTGAAGGCCTCGAGTATACTTGGTAATATTTCGGTTTTCAAAGAATTTATTAGATGTGCTATTTGTGACGTGCTAAAAGAATTGTGATATGTAGGTCTAGTCGGGGACCTACTGCTGACGGTGATCTTGGTGTGTATGTGAGTGCTCCTGGTGGGGCCGTGGCACCTGTTCCTACATGGACTCTCCAGCGGCGCCAACTTATGAATGGTACATCCATGTCATCCCCATCTGCATGTGGTGGAGTAGCTTTGCTCATCAGTGCAATGAAGGTATATCTCTAAATGTTGGGTCATTTATTTTTATACTAAAAATGGGTTGGGTTTCCCCAATGTTTATTGATTATATGATTCTTTTAGCAAGATGATTTAGTAGGTTATGTGCATTACAAATACTTTTTGGGCAACCCTCAACACGTTTGATCCGCATATTTTAAAGCTATTTTGTTTTAAAAATTTAATTGCCTGGTCAGTTAAATTTAAAGTTGGCTCCAATCTACCAATTCATAAGTAAGAGGGGTTGAAATTGCAATCTCTGCTCCTATTATCTGGGATATATTAGCATTCTTGTTCTGTGCTTTATGAAAGAAAAAGGTGGTTATAGATGGAAAGGCATTCTTAATGGAATTAATCATTCCATTTCAAAAGACCATGACAAACAACATTTTTTAATTCCATAATCCATATGAATGATTGCTCCATTCTATCTTCCAACTTACCAATTAAGTTATATACGAGTATAATTTATATATCGATCCTTGAATGGGGTTTTATTGTGATATTTTTGGCGAAATGGACGTTTTTGCATTCGATTTCGTTAAACAAGTTTTCTTGCTCATAGAATTTGTAGAACCAGTATATCCGGAATTGCCAATTCCGGATTATGCCACTTCCCCTTAAACCGGAAGTGGCAATTCCGGTTTCATCCTATGTGTATTCTAGCATACTGTCGCGTGCGTGTGGTGTGTATGCCAAGTGTAAATCCGGCCTTCCTAGTTCCGGTTTATGTTCCTTTTTTCTGACATCCAGAACTCCCAATTCCGGGTTTAAAGTTCCTAAATACAACCCCACACTCTGGCATCGTGTAGCTTATTATGCCCTAATACAACGTGTAGTTTAAGCATATAATTTTCCAAATAGATAAGTCATTCAACATGTGAAGGTGGGGTTGAAGTGTGTCAGATAAAGCAAGAAAAAAAGGACAGATGGAGGATGTGGTTTAAAGAAGGAAAAGAAATGTGTCCCACACTTTGTGAAATATGTTTGCTTTTGAATTTCATTTACAGTACTTTTTAATAATAATAATAATAATAATAATAATAATAATAAAAATAATAATAATAATAATTATAATAAAATAAAATTGGAAAGTACCCAAAATCTTTGAAAACAGTGGGCTGGTTTTCTTATCTTATAGTAAAAAACAATTTCTTCTATCTTTTCTATATATATGTTTTCCTATGTCTCTTCATCTTTTCATGAACATACTAAATCATGTTTACATTATACCTCTTCTCACAATCATAGGACTACTACATCTTCCTAAAACAGCATTTCCTAAATTTTTTGAGTCATTCGAAGTCTACATCGTTTGATCTAATAGACAGCATACCAGGGTGATTTTAAACCCGGAATTGTGAGTTCTGGCTTATCTGAAAAGGTGGTCAAAACCGGAACTGGGACTTCTGGATTTACACTTGGCATACACACACGCGCGACAGTCTGCTAGAATACACATAGGATGAAACCGGAATTGCAACTTCCGGTTTAAGGTGAAGTGGTATTATCCGGAATTGGCAATTCCGGATATTACTGGTTCTACAAATTCTTCGAGCAAGAAAACTTGTTTGATGAAATCGAATGCGAAAACGTCCGTTTCGCCAAAAAACTTCTTTTATTGCTCATTTCAATTTTTTGTTTCTTATCCCAACCTAGCCCTTACATATTTATGTAGCTCTTATATTTTACCCCAAACTTTTAATAGCTTGACAATTTTGGTCATTCTTTCTATCTAGCTATAATAACTAGTCCTTATTTTAGCTTTTCAATTTAACCTCTAAACTATTTTCATCTTCCATTTTTAATCTTTAACATTTGTTTGATTCCTCTTTTTACCACTAAGTTTGTTTTATATTTTACCAGTTATCCCAGCGCAAAGTGCTGGCATTATAAACCTTGTTTACATATATATGCTTACATTGTGCAGGCTGAGGGGATTCAAGTGAGTCCGTATAGTGTGAGGAAGGCTCTTGAGAACACATGTTCTCCAATTGGCTGTTTGCCAGAAGATAAACTATCTAATGGACACGGTCTACTTCAAATTGACAAGTTAGATTTTGGCATTCATATTGAACAACTTCATGAATTATGTGATGTATTCTTCTATATACTCTGGGTAGTTCCTTACAAGTGACTTACTTTCAGGGCTTTTGAGTATGCTCAGAAATCAGCTGATTTGCCATGCGTATGGTACAAGATAACAATCAGCCAGACAGGAAAAACAAGTAGGTTCATGTTCTCTCTTAAAAGTTTTTTGCTCTTGTTATCATGACTTATGTTAGATCGAGCCTAATTACCTTGTTTATTTGGTTTCGATGAATCACTACTTGCAGCATCATCAACAGTGAGAGGCATCTACCTAAGGGATGCCAGCTATTGCCATAAATGTACTGAGGTGAGACTGTTATTTTATATTTTTGATGTGCCAGCTTGCCTTTTATAATATACTTGCTTCCAGTCAGATGATTGCTCATGTCATGTAACCAGTAGTGTTGTGCTTTAAGATTAAATACCATAAAAGTGCATGTTTTTTATTGGTGTATAAAGCGAAACAGTAGTGCATGTTTCATCATTGTAACTTGTAAGAGAAGTATGTATTAACGAGTAATATAAATAACATCTTAAAGTACACCAGCTGCATAGTCGTTCTATGTGATTCAGTTTTTAATACCAACACATTTCTATTCAAACAGTGGACAGTACAAGTTGAACCTCAATTTCATGAAGGTGCAAGTAATTTAGAACAATTGGTCCCATTTGAAGAGTGTATTGAGTTACATTCCAGTGGAAAGGAAGTGGTGCAAGCCCCGGATTATCTCCTGCTCACTTATAATGGGCGCAGCTTCAAGTAATATTCCTTCTTTTTTGTTGTACAGTAATAAATTTGACATGTGTAAAAATTTATTAGCTGTTCCTCTATTTCAAGCTTTATAATCTAAATTATATATATTTTTTAATTTCTGCTAATGTGTTTATGTTCTTGTAATTCCTTCTCTTTTTACTAGCGTGGTAGTGGATCCTACGAAGCTTAGTGATGGTTTGCATTATTTTGAAGTGTATGGTATAGACTGCAATGCCCCCTGGCGTGGCCCTCTCTTCAGAATCCCAATTACTATAACAAAGCCAAAAATTGTGGAAACTCGGCCTCCACTCATTACATTTTCTGGACTATCTTTCCAGCCAGGTTTGTACTAATGATATGTGACATTACTCCTCTGGTTCTTTGTTCTACCTTGCTACATCTTTACTAATTGAGCTTTGAGCAGGGCATATTGTACGCAAATACATTGAGGTACCCTATGGAGCTACATGGGTTGAGGCAACCATGCGTACTTCAGGGTTTGACACGGGTAGAAGATTCTACATTGATGTTGTTCAGGTATGTGGCATAAATGCAGAGGTGGAAATTTGAAACCGCTTAACTAAAGTTCGGTTGGCTTAGCAAAATGGAAACATGTCGAGTGGGTCACCCTGTTCAAGAGTGTCATAAGTTGGTCCAAAGTGTTCCCAAAATGTTTAAAAGTTAGAACCTTCTAAATTGCTTCACTAAAATATATAGATTGTTATCATAACAATATAGTATTTTTAATGTTGTTCAGTACAACAATTAGTTTTAAAATGAAAAAAAAAACGAATAAAAAGTGTTAACAGGTTGGCCCAAGCCATTTTGTGCCAGTACTAAGAACTCTACTCACTTTACATGTCCCATATTGCTACTTCTGGTGACAGTGCGTGGCTAGTTGTGATTGTATAGGTCAGCTCTAACATTCTCACAAATCTACAGCTCTCTGCATTGAAGAGGCCTATCACGTGGGAAAGCAATCCAATGTTTTCATCTCCGTCTACCAAGAGCTTTACCTTTCCTGTAGAAGGTGGCCGGACAATGGAATTAGTGATATCTCAATTCTGGTCCAGTGGCGTAGGAAGTCATGAAAGTGCTGTTGTAGATTTTGAGGTTACACATTTGATTCTGTTTCTCTATCATCACTTATGAACTTTCAATTGTTGCTGGATATATTTGAAAATATTTCGAAATTTGAAATCATTTTTGTAGATTGCGTTCCATGGGATAGATGTTAGCAAAGATGAGGTGGTCCTTGATGGAAGTGATGCACCTGCTAGACTCGAAGCCCAAGCCCTGTTATCATCTGAGAAACTTACTCCTACTGCGAAGCTAAACAAGGTATAACAGATTCAATAGTCCTATTTAATGCCAGGCAGGTTGGGCAACTTGTAACCAGTCGAAATTAGTAATTTCAGTGTAGGTTGGGTTGACTTGCAAATACATAACTTCTCTCTGTTTTTACAGAACTACAAACAGCTAAGGTGTTAAATCTGATTACAGAAACTGACGTTTATATGAGAAATAGTTTGCCAAATAAAACGATTTAGGAGGTGGTATACATGGAAAAAAAAGTTTGAATAACTTTTGACCTGTTTGATATGTTTCCTTATTAGTTAAACTTTTACCCGAATCAACCCTTCATAACTAAATGGGCCGAACTTGCGAGCTCAGTCAGTACCATTTTGTCATTGTATACTTGTTACTAAAGAAAACGTTGCTGCGTTAAAAATTGTTTTGCAGATTAGAGTCCCGTATCGTCCCACTGATTCGAAACTGAGTGCTCTTTCAGCAGATCGAGATAAATTACCTTCTGGCAAACAGATACTTGCATTAACGTTAACGTAGGTTTTTGTTAACTTTGTTCCCTCATCATGCTTCACTTGGTTCTTTGTATTGAACATACCATTAATGATTTTTGCTGTAGTTACAAGTTCAAATTGGAAGAAGGAGCTGAAGTGAAACCACAGATACCCTTGCTTAACAATCGTATCTATGATAACAAGTTTGAATCTCAGTTTTATATGATTTCGGATTCAAATAAGGTATTTTTTAGTCCTGTAGATAATTCATGACCTTACAATGTCAGATTTTGCTTGACCTGTTATCTTCCACTTATTTTCCAATTGTTGTGTACAGCGTTTATATTCAGTGGGTGATGTCTATCCAGATTATGCAAAATTACCCAAAGGTGAATACACTTTACAGCTGCGCTTGAGGTATGGTCCTGTCTTTAATTCTTGTATACTTTAATACTTGCACTTATCAAGTTGAATGAATGTTAGCTAGTTATAAACCACTGTTCACTGTTAATTAGTTGTAAGTTCCTGTGTTTCAGGCATGAGAATATGCAGTACTTGGAGAAATTGAAGCAATTAGTGCTGTTCATTGAAAGGAAATTAGATAAGGTAGTAATGCTGTTCCTTTTATAATATTTACCATTTTATCCCACCTGAGCATCATAAAAATATCTTTTACAGTTCCTTCTGTAATAACCTAATTCTATCACCATAAAGAACGATCTACTCAAAAGAAACATGAGTAATAGAACGAGGACCTGTATAACATAGAGTTGGTGCTCATAAGATTTATTATTAATCCTTGCATTCTCTTTTGTGTATATTTTAATATATTGTTATTATGCAAATACATTATATCCCTCCACATATATGTGTATATATGAATACATGTGTATGGATACTTGATGTATGATGTTATATAGGAAAATATGAACTTTTTAAGTTTTCCCTCTAATATGATAGGAGCTTATGCAGTATATTTTCTTTTTTTGTCTTTGTTTTTGTAATTTTGGCATCTAATGTTAACTCTGATAGGAGGCCTTGCAATTGAGCTTTTATACTCAACCGGATGGTCCAGTTACGGGCACTGGTGGTTTCAGTTCGTCAAGTTTAGACCCTGGGTTTGTACACTCTTTCCATATCCAATCTCTCTTCAAAAACCGTCCTCTGCTGTATATGTATGACTTTCATGTTTATCTTTTAGATCAAAAGAAGCATTCTACATAGGACCTCCAACCAAGGACAAGATTCCAAAGGTAGCATATTGATCAATGTTTTTTCTTAATTAATATTTAATATTTGACTTTTATTGTATGTATATTTCACGACACTATATTTTTTGCAGAACTCTCCAGAAGGATCTGTACTACTTGGAGCAATTTCATATGGAAAGCCTTCATCTGAGGTTTCAAATCAGGGAAATGACCCTGAAAAGAATCCTGTATATTATAAGATAACTTATCAAGTGCCACCTACTAAGGTTATAATTTGACACCTTTAGTCAATTTTTATCCTTCATGTTGTAATACCGTGGACTAATATTAGTTAATTTATTTATGTTTGACAGGTTGATGAGGAGAAGGGAAAGACTTCTACTTCCAAAACATCCAAAAAAAGTGTGACAGAACGCTTAGAGGAAGAGGTATGTAGGAAATTTGAAAGTTCTTAATGCTATCCATTTGTCCATTTGTTTATCTGTATTCTTTTTTCCTGAAAATATATTTCCTTCGTATATGTGGTAAATCAGGTCCGCGACACAAAGATAAAGGTTCTCGCAAACCTCAAACAAGGCACTGACCAGGAACGGGCAGATTGGAAAAAATTATCAATCTCATTGAAGGTATTTATTTTATGTTTTAACCTTTAAAGAGGCAGTTACTTAAATGTTTCCGTCTCTGCTATTTGCTATGTCTTGATTTTTTCTAATGATTTAATGTTTTTATCATATACTTTGGCAGGCAGAATATCCAAATTACACGCCGTTGCTGGCTCAAATATTAGAGGGGCTGTTATCCCAGGAAGTGGAAGATAAGATACACCACTATGAAGAGGTAACGAGATCAAACATATCCATACAGGTTATATTCAGCAGCTAGTTGGTATTGGTGTTGCTGCATCAGTTCACTTAATATAAAAAACTGTATTTTCCAGATTATTAGCGCAGCAGATGAGATAATTGAGAGTATTGACAGAGAAGAATTAGCAAGATTTCTTTCCATCAATGGTGATCCCGAAGAGGAAGATTTTGAGGTATTATGTTTCTAAAATATTTATTGGTTTGATTATCCAAGTTGTTTCTGAACCAAGAAGTTGCTACTTCTGTTGTGATTTTACAAATAAGTTGGCTTTTTCACTTGTTATTTTGTCAATACATCTTAAAAGTTAATTCAGACGTTACTTTCACAGTTCGATCAATCTGCTGTTATAACTATTATCTTCTACTTGATGCTTGTAGAAAACCAAGAAGAAGATGGAGACAACACGTGACCAATTGGTTGAAGCACTTTACCAAAAAGGTTTAGCTTTAGTGGAAGTTGCGTCTCTCAAGGTATTATATGTTTGCAGCTGCTCTGTTGGTTGCAGTGTTGCACATCTCTATTTGTATCATGTATTTTATATTAATTAGCCTAGATTGTGTATTATGTGCTATAGGGTATAGTTTCTGGTTGTCTGCTTATGTTTTAATGGTGTGTGTGTGTGTTGTAACAGGGTGAAATGGCTGCATTTTCTGCAAACTTAGGTGCAGAAGTCGTGGATAAACCCGATGGACAGTCTTCTCCAGACTCTGGTGGCCAGCCAGATCTGTTTGAAGAGACTTTCAAAGAGTTGCAGAAATGGGCAGACACTAAATCATCTAAATTTAGCACTCTTATGATGATACGTGAACGGCATAGTGGTAGACTTGGCACTGCACTCAAGGTATGTATGCATACCTGGAAGCGTATCAATAATCTGTACACTTATTTGAATTAGAGGGGGCAAAATGGGTTGGTTGGGTAACAGGTCAAAACAGGAAAGTTGTTGGTACGTGCAGGGTTGATCCAGCATACTTGGGTCCAAAAAATAAAAAATTTATGAATAGTTGGTGTGTGAACCATAATTACAAAGTTTATATTGTTTCAATGTAAATTGGTTTTTCAAATAAAAATGATTTTGGAGGTTTTATGCCTTAAAGTACCATCAGACCAACTTTTCCTGTTCCATTTTCAGCTTTTATAATTTATACTTCACCTATTTGACCCATTACATATTAAAATTAAACCATATCACTCGATTTGTAAGTAATTGGGTAATAATTGCCACCTCTATTTAGAGGTAATGTCTCTGTCTGTGTGTTGAGACCATAGTGATTGGTGAGAGTTGGGTGATATTGTGTTTGGGCAGGTGGTGAATGGGATGATCGAACAAGAAGGTGATCCTGCAAAGAAGAAACTTTATGAAGAACGAATATCATTGCTTGATCAAATTGGATGGGGCCATCTCGTGACGTATGAGAAATTGTGGATGCTTGTACGTTTCCCACCTAGCTTGCCACTCTTCTAGATATAGACGAGTTATATACTATTTTAATAAATGCATCACATTCCCACTAGTATTACATTTCAACATTTTGCTCTACTTCGATACATTGATCAATGGTTGGGTAAAGTTCCCATTCAGATTGCTCTCATTGATTTTTCTCTCTAGTTGCATGTTTATGTTTCAGCTTTACTGGGGCTTCATTCTAAAAGGTTAAATTTGGTGGAGAAACCCATGATTCCGTATGCCCTTGGAACTAATGGCGAAGCCAGGAATCGAGGTCTAGGGGGGCTGAATATGAATTTATGTTTTGTTGGTGGACTAATTAACTTTGGACTAAAAAAAATATAAAAAAATACTACTAGAAATATATAGTTTTATAGACATTGTGGGTGGCTCATGGCCACCCTTCATCTCCAAGTAGCTCCGCCAGTGCTTGGAACACCACCGACTCTTCCCAATACTAGCCCCAGAGCAATGGTCACATATCATTGGGTGGGGACTGCCTCATGGTTACATGCAAGAAGTCATCTTTAGCGTGAACAACACAAGCGCGTTGAATTCTGAAATGAAAACTGGTTAAATGGCCCATGCGGGTCGGAACTTATTCCTATGGGACCTGAATCACAAACGTTAGATTTTCCTTGTCACGATAAAGGCTTATGATCATATTTGAGTTGCTAATATTTATTGAATTTATGAACAAAAAACAAGAGTAGTTATGGGTTAGCCGGCCCTGAACATCCACACTTAAAATCCTGTAATTTTTAACAAGCTTTGAGAATTGAGCAATATATCTGCTTATTTGTCTAAATTCAAGAGAACCTTGTATGTATTTTTTTTTTAAAACTTAATATTCCAAATCAATTTAAGTGAACCTTTAATGACACTAATTTCTCAGAATCCCTCAAAAAGCAGTACACTTACATTTTAATCTTTGGGTATCTTTATTTCTTCAATGAAGATGATACTATATTTGATGCTCTCTTGCATTTCATGAAATTTGTTTTCTACTTATGGGTATATTATTCGATGGAAACGGATTAGCATAGAATTAGAAGATCGCTGAAAATAATTCATATCGTATATTGTGATTATTATCTTGTAGTCTGTATATAATATTTCCACGAATGCAATATGCACCTATTTCGATTGCGTTCATCTTTATGATATCAGGAGTCCTCATCTGTATATATGTGGATATTGGACTCTCATAGTCTAATACAGACTTAAGATTCTATTATGGTCATCGGCGCCTAACCACCATGACGGTTTTCCCTCATTGACCAAATCGGTCCAACGTTGTCACACTTTTCTTCCCTTTTTGCTTCTCCGCACCACTGTACCTGGGTAATTGAAAAACAAGTCAAGCTCGAGATTCCCGTTACTGAGATCAGCCACACCCCTCAATGCCTACAATGAGAACCCATGATCACAAGGAACAATATATAGACGAGCCACACCGTATTATGATCAAAACAAATGTTGTGGTTGTGAAGTCATCAATACCAATTAAATTAAAATTTGACAATATACCACTTTAAAACAAATTAAGTGTTACAGTATTCATGATGAGCAATTAAGACATAATATTGTAAGCAAATCATCACTCGTAATTTCCAACCTCAGTCACCACCACACCATTTTCTAATTATATAGAAATGAGATGTGAATGTCCCTAGATGGGCGTTTGTTGTAAATCCAAGTAAAAAAAATACATTTGAATGGTTAATTTACTTACTAGCTTCAATTCATCCACTAACCTAACCATCGTTGCAAGATATATTTGATAAGACTGACTGCATATATGGTTATCCCTCTTAAGATTGCAACACATATTACATATATACTTGTAGTATCGATCAACGAATCGTATTTATTTAAATACTAACATAACGATTAAAGTGCCGAACCTGACACACGGTCATAAGAATGTATCAATATGTACTTCCTTTTATGTTAAGGAGTGGGGGCAAAATATTATACTTTTGTATACAAAATTAGTCTACTTTAGATGTTCTCTTTCCAAATTTAGAGTTGTTATTAGGGGGAATAAGTGTTGTCACCTTACATTTAAATTTCATCAATTATATATTTATATGTTTACATGTCATTTTAACCTTCCTACCCTCAACCTTATGGTAGGTAGGTGTAGTGACATCCAACCCTCACCCACTTTTTTTTTTCTTTTTTAATTTGATATAATAACTAAAAAATATATAACTAAAAACATAATAAATTAAAAATAAAAACATAAAAACTGAAAATAAATTATTATGTAATTTTATTAGATCCAACCCTCACCATTTTATTATTATTTTTTTTTTTATTAGTTATAACATTTCACCACCAAATTATAAACTAAAACATAAAACCTGCAAATAAAAAGAGGACAAAATCAAATTTAAAACATAAAATTAAAAAAATTGAAAATAAAACCTATAGCTAAACTTGTAAACACTAACATACTTCAGGGGGTTTAAAATTAAAATTCATCATGGGGCTGTTAGGCAAAGGCTTTTAGGAGCTTAAAGCTCAAACTTTTAAAAATAAGCTCCTTTTAAAGAGATAAGTATGTTTGGATATGCATTTAAGAAAAAAAAAGTCTCAGTCTCAAAAAATTTCTAAAATCCTTTAAAGGTCTTTAAAATAAAAGCTTATGTAAATAGGGTTAAAAATAAAGCCTCAGCTCCTAGCCCTAATGCTCCAGCTCCAAACCCTATTTACAACACCAGCTCGAAGGTTTTTTTTTTTTTTTTTTACAAACATACCATATAATAATAAAGAAAAAATGGTTGTCTTATT
>JAOEHQ010019143.1:0-14829 GCA_025447715.1 Asclepias incarnata
TCAAATGCTTTAAAATGCTTATTTTATAATTTACCTAGGTCCAAATCTTTGAATAACATATGTCCAAACATAATTTTCCATATGCTTGCTAAAATTTTTTCCAATCTAACCTAGGTCCGTGGACCTAGGTTAGATCCACTAAGAACCGCCCTTGATCGATCTACTAGATTTGGTTTCTTTCAGCTCATCAATGGGTTTTAGCTAGTGTGTGATTATGCTTTTTCTTTCAGATATGATTTTTATATCTTACGATCTGCTCTGTTAGATACTCATAATGTTAATGCTACATCTCTCTGTCACAATTTTCATATACATCAATGAACAAAGGCTTAGATACACTAGGTAAAGTTTTACAGCTTTCCATTTTGGAGCTTTTAGGATCTCTAGCTTTACATGAACAAAGCAAGTAGATCTAATTATTTTCATGTCAACTGAAAATAAAGTTAATACTTGCTCAGTACCAATTCGGTCCATAAATTAGGTTCTGTTGGGCTACCCATAAACCCCAATAAAATCCCCGAATCCTTATATATATATATATATCCGTATTATCTGAGGAGAGGTACGAGGCGAACCACATATATACAGTGCGTTCAAGTTAGTCTTAAAACATCAAAATCAGTTAAACAAGCAGGAAAACTAAAATATAAAGTATGAATTAAAACACACCTAAGCGTATTTATTAACATGAATTTCATTTTACAATCAAGCAACTAAAATTTAAAGAAAAACACGAATTTAAACACACCTACTTACTAGTTTTCTCTGCTTTGTAACAGTTGATGTTTTTTAACATCAAATACATATATACAAGTTATGAATGGTAAATTATAGGACTAGCAGCTGGTACAAGCATATTGATGAAAAAGTATTTGATTTCAGGTCTCAAAGATGAAGATACATGAAATTGAGGAAGAAAGGACGTACCATTCTTTGGGTACGGAATTTTTCTTGAAGTGATGTTTTTTTACAACTGACTTGTAATGGCTGTCTTTATCGTATTACTCCGTCTACATTTGATATGTAACAGTGTTATTTCTTGTAAGATTGTGTAATGTTATTGTTGTTGTTATTTCTAGTTTTGGTTTATGTACACTTGCTCCATATATCGTAGGGATTATTTCAGATTTGATGCCCCTGTTTTTATGAAAATATTCTTCTGTAATCATGTTTTTGATTGAACTGTTAACGTCTTGTTCTACATTTGTGTGTATAGCTTCCTAGAATTGATTATAAACCCTATTTAAGGCAAGTAAATAAGTAATGATCATACGTAGTATGGCTGCTATATCATCGGATACCCTTCTAGTCTCTTTCTCTAACAACGGAAACTTTACTTGGAATATGATTTCGCGTTGTTGGATATCAAAATTCAACGGGTAGCTAGAAGTCCTTTATACATAACTTGCACTTTTGGCACTGCCAGAGATGCTGATAATATAATGGAGAGATTTTGCTATGCTTCTTTACTTGGCAAAGCAAGTGATTATCTACATTTCCTAAAGATAAAACGAAGTTTTGAAAACTTAATGTTTATTTCAAAAACTCATCAACCCCAAATATACCCCTAAAATACATTATAATGGAAAAGATTTATTGAATAACATCACACTTTTTATAAACATTTATTGTAATAAATCATAATTAGTTATTAATTATACCAAAAACTTAACAATTGGGTAAACATTTTTTAAAATACAATACATGTACTTATATATAAGTATTATTTAAAATACGTCACATGTAGATAATCACTTCTTTTACCGAATACTTTTTCTTATTATTTTCGTTATGCAAATACTATATTTAGATAATCTAACGCCCAAACACCCTCTTAATACAGTTATTGATTATTAATGATGATATTAAATTTTGTCAAGCTAACTACATACCATGTGGCATTGTTATTGTTAAATTTTCGCCACATCATCAAATTCATTTTGAGTTATATATATAGATCATATAAAAATATTTTTCTTTAGCAAATTATAAGAATAACTTGTGAAGGGGGGAAGAGGAAGTCCCCGTCATGTAGAAACGTAAGTCCAACTATTGGAGGCAACCGGCAACCGGTAAAAAAGTGAAGTTCAGTTTCAATAAAATCATTACAAACCGGGGAACGAACGAAATGAAGATCCATTTTCCTCGCGTCTAAGTTACTCCTAGCTGTCAATCATTGGAGCATTAGACGGCGACACCACATAAAAATATTCACTTTGTTTAGAACCAATGGATTCCACTTGGTGATCACAGTAGAACGTGGGATAGCGTTATGGCGGTTGTCACGCATGATCTTGTTAGGGTGGAGCCGAGAACAAAGCTGCTAGAATCCAAGATCACTTGCCATTCCAAGTACCATTAATAATAGTCATATACTTAAAATATCAACTATAACATATATAGTCATAATATTTTGCAAAAATTATTTCTGGCGGATTGTTAAGTCAACTGAAAATTGTTTTACACATATTGTTTTTGAAGACGAACATGGGCCTGTTATAAAAAATAATATTTCATATTGGATCATTTCCCAATAAAATAAATACAGCTTTTTAAAAGTAGCAATGAATGGGCTTTTAACCCACAAAAGGCCAGATAAATATATATACAGCTAGCAATCGTATCTGATTATTAGGGTTTTTTTCATTTCACTGAAACCATGGCTGGAACTTCGTACGAGGTTGTCATTCGTGGTTGTAGAGTGTCCAAAAAGCGTGACACAAATTCCAGAAACAACCAACTCATCCAGCGTTCACCCACAAATGAAGTCGAGTCCATGGACGACATGTTGATTCAGATATTTCTTCGAGTACCAGTTTTATCACTTCTGATTTTTAAATTGGTGTCCAAACGCTGGTTTAATCTTATCACATCCCGCTTTTTCATTGAGCGCAGGAGCCAAGTCCCCAACATTGACCCCCCTTCTGGCCTAATTATCCAGCGAAGATCAAAATCCATTCAATATAAATTTGCAGCTTTGGACAACAGAATCCAGTCACACAGAATTTTAAGTAAGGCCAGCTTCCCTTTTGGTTCTTATCCTGATAAACGTGATATAGAGATTATGCAGTCCTGTAATGGTCTGCTTCTCTGCTATATCAACCGTTATATGTTATACGTATACAATCCATTCACAAATCAGTTTAAGATGCTTCCACAAAGTTGGTGTTTGAGGCCATTTGCTTGCATTAACGGTATAAAGATGGTTTTTGATCCTACCAAGTCACCTCATTACAGAGTAATTTTTGCTGCAGTCTTACAAGAAGATGTTCTAGTTGAAGTTGATGGCATAATTGCAGATGGGTGGGTTCAAATACGGACTTACTCATCTGAAACTTGCGATTGGAGCATTAGTCATAAACAATTACCCTTACGCTATTATAATGGTTTTAGAGATGGGGTTTATTGGAATGATGCCATTTGTTGGCTAAATATGAGTTCTGGTTTGATTACAAAGTTAGACGTTGTTAATATAAATTTAACATACATACCAACTCCCGTAGATTTGAGGTCAGGGGATTCTACTCACGAGTTGTTTGAGTCTCGTGGTTCTTTGCTTTTTGCTCGTGTCAGTAGGGAACCAGGAGAATTTCTGATGGTTTTTGAGATGAAAAATGGGTCTTCTGAGTGGTTGTTGAAATATCTTATCAATGTTTATTTCATTATTCATCTGATCCCTGATACCTGGCTCTCGGAGCTAGATGACTATGCCAAGCCACTTTGTATCAAGTGTATTGTGTTGGGAGAAAGAGAAGAAGATTCATTCATGGTGATGGAATTATATGGAAAGGTTGTAAAATACAAAATGATGTTAAAGACGCTCCATGAGATCTCTGATGTGGGAGAAATCCCTCATTGCATATGTATGGAACCTCACCAGTTTAGCAGCTTTCCTATCACTGCATCTTTTGCTGGTGTATGATTCTACTAAATATGGTTTCAGGTATGATTTCCATTTCTTACGTCTTGCTGACATTACATCGTTTTTATATATTATTGAATTGTATTTTGATGAGACTTTTGCTGACTACTGACTACTCTTGCTATGCGAACGAAAATTTAGATACACTGCATAAAATGTTTTTATGATTCATTAAAAATACAATTTGGTTCTATTATATAACCTAACACGTGGACACCGAAGTAAGTTGACTTACTTGCCTTCGAATCAAGTATGATAAAGTTAAGTTATTAGTACGTAGCTCATTTAATAGGATTTACTAGGAGATTGCAATCTAATTCAAGTCTTAAAACTGAAGGTAGATGTGCCATCCATGTAAGGGATATTTAGAAATATCTGTAGTACGTAGCTCAACATTTAGAAGGAACATTTGAATTTTAATTAGTCATTGGAAACTTGACAATAAGTTCCTCGTAATTCTCTATTATAGCGCGATAATCTTTCAAGTAAATATCATATTTGTACAACATAAAATTGTCCGGAAGACTCGATTTGCTCTATATATCTACTAGATTTGATTGCTTTCAATCTAATTGATCTTAAGCTAGTGTATGATTATGCTTTTTTTCCGTTCAGATATGATTTTCATATCTTATGTTCTGTTGTTAGCTACTCATAATGTTAAATGTTACACCCTATGTCACAATGTTCATATACTATATGAACAAAGGTTTAGCTACACTATGTAAATTGTTACTGTTTCAGCGATACTAATTTTTGATCGTATTTTCAATATCTTTTGCTTACATGAACAAAGCAACAAGAAGATATAATTAGTTATCTTCAAGACAACTGAAAATATATATTTATTACTTGCTCAGTAGCGAATCAAGATTGGTATGGGATTAAAAAGATTGGTATGGGATCACAGCCCATAAATTAAATTTCTTCTTTCGGCCTACACATAAACCCAACATCACATCCCAGAATCCTTTAAGCATTATTTAAGGAGAGGTTTGAGGCTAACCCCTGGCATTTATAATTTCAAGTTAGTCTAAAACGGTCAAAATCAGCTAAAAACAAGCAGCAAATTTAAAAGAAAAGGTACGAATTAAAATACGCCTAAGCATTTTTCACTGTACAATTAAGCAGCTAAAATTCAAAGGAAAGTATAAATTTAAACTCACCAACTAGTTTTTGTTACTGTTAATGTTTTTCACAACAAAGGTTTATACAGGTGTACGAAAAATTAGGTACTAATCATATTGATTAACATGCATCTCGATTACAGGTCTTAAACGTGAAGGTGGATGCATGAAGGAAGAAAGACATACCATATATGCTTTGGGTATGGAATTTTTCTTCAAGTAATGTTGTTGTTGCAGTTGACTTGTAATGGTGATTATTTTCATATTACTCCATCTACATTTGATTTGTAACATTGTTATATCCTGTGGAATTCGGTAATGTTGTTGTTGGTTATGTACACTTCACCTGTAATGGTGTTTATTTCTGATTCAATGGCCCTGTTTTTATATACATATTACATAGTGTTCGGTCATCCTGTTCTGTTTTGGCTGAACCATTATCATCTTTTTCTACATTGGCATATATTGCTTACAATAAATGATTGTAATACCCTATGTAAAGATAATGAATAAGTAACGGTAGTCGCTAGTATGGGTGCTATGTAAAGAAAATAAATAAGTAACGCTATTCGCTAGTCTATCTATCATCACTTCCCCCTTCTGGCCTCTTTCTCTAACAACGGAAACCTTTCTCTAACAACGGAAACTTTTGTTGGAATATGATTTCGTGCCTTCAAATATTTAAGTTCTATCAACAGAAGTTCATTATATATAACCTGCATTTTTGGTGTGAAAGAGACGCTGATAATGGGGAAGTTTTGCAATGTTGATGTGCTCTACTTCTCTGCTGTAGTGGGTCTGATTAGTCTCGCATTGTTATCTTGATATGTACTTTGACCCTAAATTTTGTTTAGTCAAATTTGTGCTTGAAATCTGTTAATATTTTGTGGGTGTGTGGAATACTTTCCTTTCTAAGAATTATAAAATAATAAACATGCATTGGAGAGTTGTCACACCCCAGTTTCGCGGCGTAACTTATTGAGAGCACAATGTAAATTATAACAAACGACCTCTAGAAGGGACGTTTTTATTGATAACAACATTTTATTCGTTACATATTTATAAGTACAAGTTCACAACTATTGTATGAGATTTTCTAAACAAAGTAACTATGATACAAGAAAATCTCATTTTTTCATGAAATATGCGAATGTGACTCTTAGAGTATGCTCCTTAGTTTCCTGAGAATACAGTCAACATAATGTTGGTCATATAGATAACAAGATTTCAGTAGTAGTATATCATAAGAGATATAGAAAAAAAGACAAATAGTTTTGTATGCTACGCCTTGAGTGCCGATGCCTTAACATATTGTTACCCCTTAAGTAGTGTTTCACTCCAATACTATTGGTTCAAATATTATATGCCCGTTTCCCCAGTTAGCATGACTAACCCAGGCAGGGGTGTCAACCCCGATAGTACTATCCATAATATTCGCGCGATTGTTTCACGGCTCAAGTTACCAAGGGGATTTCATGAGTGACATAGGCATACACAAACTATTAAAATACTTGTATCCATGAATTGAGCAATGTATTCTCACCCCAAAATGGTATTAAAAAATGGTCCATGAAACTCACCTCTAACCGCAGTGATAAGATGAGGTGACTAATGAGGTTTACCTTGTACACAAATCGTTTTTATCTAAATCAAGTAAATATACTTGTGGTTTAATATAATAGTAATATATGTGCTAATGATAAATTTTACTTTTCTTGCCATGCTCCTTAAAATAATACTGTAGTAATTTTGTGATATCAAATACAATGGTTTCTTACTTATAACATGGCTAGCATATCTCTATTGTATATAAATCCATCTTTTGAAAATTCTGCTAACCATGGTAACGATCCGTAGTCGTTTAACATTGAGTTTTAGCTTTGGGTTTCAATTCTTTTAACGAAATGTAATTTAACATAAGTACTGATATATAGGGTTGATATTTCAAATGGGTTGATCGGATATACCTCCACGGATGAATATAAATTTGTAACGACCTTGAAATTAACGGACCCGGAACGAGCTAGAATATAGCTTAGAATGGACTCAAAATGATCTTGAATAAA
Source organism: Asclepias incarnata (assembly GCA_025447715.1). Lineage (NCBI taxonomy): Eukaryota > Viridiplantae > Streptophyta > Magnoliopsida > Gentianales > Apocynaceae > Asclepias > Asclepias incarnata. The sequence continues at coordinate 7,116 of JAOEHQ010019143.1, forward strand.
CTAGCGATCCTTCAACTTGTAGAACCTAGCTATGCTTTTTCTTGCAATTCTTCCTCGGAAAAACCTGTTATAGAGATGAAGTATTGAAAGATTTGTTTATGGTGTGAGTTGAAATGAGAATTTGGATGCTTATTTATAGGCTGCAGAAGAAGATGGTGATGATATGTTGGAGACGTGGCCAAAGGAGGAGGTGTTTACTTCCTGTTTACTTACACCTGAAGATGGTGATATGTATGAACGTGTTCAAGTTTTGGTGAAGGAGAATGGCAGTCTAGATGTAGGTTTAATAAAGATTTACTAGTTTGTTAATGTTTCAAGGATATTAAACTTGGAGATTAATTATAATCACTGGTTTAGTTTTTGTCGTCATGGTTTAAGATTGTCAATGAGTTGTTTAAGAGATGTAATAACAATTACGATAATTCTAACGATGTTCAAAATGTCACATTATTATCTAGTTTATTTAAGTTAACAAGTAGTCACATTACATTACATGCTTATATTTTTCATTAGCTTAATCTACTCTAATGATCAAGCTAATAAGTAAGTAAATTTTTGAGGGTTGTTATAAGAATAATTTTAGTTTACAAACTTTTAATAAGGGTGTTTTTGGTAATGGTTGAACTTAGCAGATCACATATGTTATCGAACACCAATTCATTTCGTCGGCACGTCTAGTCTTGTTCAAAGACGATTTGTTAGTCGAAATCTTACTCTAGTAACCAGTAGTCTCACTTCTTATATTCGATCAAATCCATATCCAAACATAATTTCATGCCTTTGGAATTTGAGTATCATAATTTTTAGGCAGCACAAATTTCGATTTTGGCTTTTAATCTGAATCAAGTGTTGATCTTTTGTAGTCCTACCATGGTTTTCTTCTCTGCTGGTAAGATTTATGAAAAGGTTTCTGTATAAAGTCCATCCCTAAATTCGTATAATTGCTTCCACGGGGTCATTATTCGAATTTAAATACTCCTATTGGAGGCATGAAAATTGCTTATGATCCTACGAAATCGCCCACTTCAAAGTCTTTTGTATTAGACGCATAAGTGATATTCTATCATGGTTATGATGAGTATGTGAAGGCTGTTTAGTTTAAAGATTTTAAAGGAATTTGATGGAAGGGAATTTAGAACTTCTATAGTTCTATGTAAACCCAACATATGAAAAAAGAAAACTCAAATTTCATTCCACCAAATTCTTTTGAATTTGGAGAACCAAACAGCCCCTAATTCCATAATAATACCATAAATCATCAAATCGACATGTGACAATATATGAGAAGATTTCTATAGCACTCTTTACGGTGTACAATACACCATAAAGAATAGTGTTTATGAGAGTAAAGCTGAGTTGATTTCATGGATATAATTTGTGTTTGTGTGTTGTTTTAGCATCACTATTCATTGTTGAAACCTTTGGTAAACTGTCTACTAAAATAATAATTTTTTATTATTATTATTATTATTATAAATAATAATTAATAGGATTTACAAGAAATTAGTGGGGAACCAAAATACTATCTGGCCCCCCACTCCTTTAGCTATAGCAAAACTAATCATACTAAAAATAAACTTTATTATTATTATTATTATTATTATTATTATAAGTAATAGGAATTATAATCGGAGCTTTTCTTTGGCGATGTCGTTTGTTGTCTAGGCTCTATGATCGGAGCTTTTCTTTGGCGATGCCGTTTTTCATTATTATTTATGTACATCGTCGTTTCCCCGGGGCATGGTTGGGATTACATCAAAAACGCCACGAAGTGAAAACCGGTCGCTCGGCCTTCGTTGGTTGGGAGTTTTTCTCGTGTCTAGTCTGTAATTGGCACGAGTTTTTTCACTCCTTTTGGAATCCTCGCAGTTAATGCCTCGGGATGAGTCTAGAATTTATGTAGCGAGTTTTGGTTCTAGATTGTAATTGTAATTGTATTGTTCGGTATCTAGCGCCTTGCTAGTACCCTATTTATTAATATATTTTATTTCTGTCGTTCTAAAAAAAAGGAATTACAAGAAATTAGTGGGAAGCCGAGATACTATCTGGGCCCCCACTCCTCTAGCTATAGCAAAACTAATCCTACTAAAAATACGAGCAGCAACACGTGCTCCAATGTCTTGAGTCACGGAGAACTTTCGGATTCGTTTGAGCAGGGTCACCGCATCCTTCTCAAGTTCCCCAAAGGAAGAGAATAAAAAGGGGATAAACCCATATCCAATATTTGCACACTTAGCGCGTTTACGTTTTGTAGCCTCAATCACCACACGGCTAGGCACAAAGTCAAGCATACCAGTCTGCGTCAAGGGCGATGACCATGTAAAGTCGACGCAAACATCAAGCCCTCCATCCCATGAGTAAAGCAAGCTGGGTGTAAGGGGTTGTATCTTTCTCTAGTAAGCTCGATATTAACTTCTTTACGAGCTGAAACCCAGACCGAGAACAAATATCAACTAGGGTGTCACGCAACATATTATGCGGGTGTTTAATACCAATACCAGCACATGATACAACATGATCCCCATAAATATCCCCCGTACGTAAATACCCTGGAACAAGTTGAGCACAATATCTAAATAGAAAAATAGGGAAACACCATTATCTATTATTATTATTATTATATATTGTAACCATTATCTAATAACCATACATGTTATCTACTTTATTATTTGTAATTAATAATAATAAAGTTTTCTAATTTATTTATGACATCATCAGGTTGAATTTAAAGAAATTGAGAGATATAATTGGTTTAATAAATCATTAGATTAACTATCTTTTAGTATATATATAAAGAAAAGATTAGAGTAAATCTGGGTTGATTTAATGGACATAACCACCTGGGCTTGTGTGTTGTTCCAACATCACTATTCATTGACGAGAACTTTGGAAAATTGTTTACTAAAAACTAACTAACATAATAGTAAGAGTGAAAAAAGAAAGAAAATTCCGAAACATTTTTACATCAATTTTCTATTTATGGAACGTTAAGTATTTGTCAACAAATAAAGGAACATAATTTTATAAATTTGCAACAACAAAAAAAGGTAATATTTTATTTTTTTTAACACTAAATTTAGTTTCTCATTTATGAAATTTTAGATTATTTGTTATCTTTTTCTGAAACATTTGGATATTATGTTAAATATTCTAAAAACTATTGAATTTATGTTAACTTTTTTTTTTATTATACTAAAATTAAACTTTTAATTCTTTTTTATTCAAAAATATTTTACCTTATTAGATGTGTTTGGGTTGTATGTGTCAAACTTATTTCCGCAACACACCTTATAAATATTTGATTAAACTAGCATGGTACTCGCGCAATGCAGCTGCGGTGTGGTGGCGGCGATGAATGGTGATGGTGGCTGCGGCGACTGTTGGTGGTGGTGGCGGTGTCAAGTGGTGTAGGTAATTGATGTAAAGATATTTGATTTAAAGGGGGTAGTAGAGATATTTTAGATTATAAGGGACTTGTGATGTAATTTAATTCATTAAGGGCAGTATTGACATTTCGCATGTTGTAATTTTCAACAAGGGGATATAATCTTTATAAGGGAATAGAGATAAGCAATAACTTTGAAATCCATAAGTTACATCATCCCGTACGCATAGAAAGAGTTGACATGAGTTTGAGGAGTCAAGAAAGAAAATGTTATGCAAAATTGCAAATTATTGTCATATGTTATATTGGTACAAGATTTTTGATAGTTGTTAACTTGGTTTTATCATGTTTTGCTTTGTATTTTGACCTTTCATTTTCGGTTTTATTTTTTAATTTTTTGTTTAGTGTCATGTTTTTATAAATAAAGTTACTACGGGTACATTTTAAATCAACTTTTTTGTTTTATATAGTTCAAAAATAATTGTTATATCTTATATTGGTATGTGACAACATATATGAAAAGTTAATGCATACGGGTTGGTATATGAATATTGGTAAAACTATGTATGAAGACTTAATATATAAGGATTATGTATATGTATATTTCGATATTATTTAGTTTATATATATATAAATATCTTTAAACTCGCGTTTCCCTACTCGTTATGGTTGGGAATAAAGGTCCTCAATCCACATTGGGCGACAAACATTTGTCAGAAATGGCGTTGAATTATATGGTGGATTTGCAGAGCAACAACATGGAAATGTTTCCATCCACTCCCTTTTCTTTTTATAACTTATCTTCCACAAAGCAAAACTATGTAATATATATGTACTTCTTACTACCTTAAATTTGGATTAAATCTTGTTTCTTATAAAACAACATGGAAATGTTTCATTTATGTTTTTAAACATTGCCATAAATTTAAATTTGTCTTAAGGAATATCGCTTTGCTTTTTGGCTTTAATTAGGATAAAATTAAGGTGCTTTTTTATTTTTCACGACTTTAAGTTAGCCAAAGTTTATGGGGACAACGCAAAGGCAGCTCTTTATGATTATACCTTTGCTTCACTGCCAAAACACTTTTGTAGATACCCAAATCCACAAGTTATATATGGTCATACATTGATGCGTCATCTCGACCAACTTTTGGAATCCTATACTACAACTTATGTCATAGGGAAAATTGATAGATTTGACTTGAAATTATGTATTCGAAGATATAGTTGATAAAAAAGATTAAGACGACACATAGTAGGATCAAATATAAAGATGATAAAAACAAATAATGTATGTAATCCATCTTTTATACAATGCATGGATTAGACTTGAAATAGCTAGCATGAGATTAGCCAAGTTTCAGTGGAGTTTGAGCGAGCTACTCCAACAGAAATTCAGGTTGAGTTCGACTTCAAAGTACTCACTGCTTAAATATGGCGAGTGTTATCAACCTTGTGCCATTCTACAATTACGTATGTCTTTACGCATAATTATCATACTAGCTATACAATTGAATCAAGTCAAGATCTCCAAGTGTCGTGTCAATAACACCGATCTTGAGTCCTACTAGGTTTCGAATCCATTATTACTTGAATCATTAGAGAGGAGTTGAGTCGACCCGAGCTCTCGTCGCTCAAGTTTAATCATTAGCTTTAAGATTTGTTATCGAGTCAGAATGATGACACTATGTCAGTATCACCAAGAAATAATTGATTAGCCATATATATATAGCTACATTATATTAAATTTCAGGTGACGTAATTACATATAACAGATCTGCTAACCCCCACAAACACAACAAATCCAATTTTATTTAATAAAACCTACAATGAATAATTAATATAAAATTATGTTTTCATCTCTTTTGCCATCTGCATTGTAATCCTCTTCAGTACCTTGTAGGGAACTCACACTTTCCAAATCCTGCATTAACAAAACAAACACAAATCACACTCCATCAATTTTAAGCAACTATCATAAATCAATCAACAAATATATAATAATAAGATAATACTCTACATACTTGGTGGCTGAGTAACAACGTAAGCTGCCCCATCAAAAACACACGCGCTAGACGCGCGTCCCATCTTCTGATAGTAACTATTAAACGCATAAGAAGCATGGGCTTGTAACGTATTAGGATCATAACACGTGGATCCGGGCTGAATCGGGCGGCAATCAGCCCGTCCTTCACCACACGCATAATCCAAACCCATTTGCAATTTATCCTCCCCCACGTCCTTTGCCACACACCAACTTTCACCCAAACCCGACGACCCGTTTCCATTTCCATGTCCGACCGGAGTCGAAATCCTCACATCACCATTACGTGTCACCGGCGAACTCTCGTCCCCAAAATCTTTCAAATCATCGGTCGTAAACGGAATGTTGTACACCTTTTGCATATTTGGGTAAAACAACCCGTAGTTTCTTTCTGAAACCGGCCCGGGTTTCTTGTTCTCGTTAAATAACGCGAATAGGAAAACCGTGAGGTTTGCTTTCGGGCGGAGGGGTGTCCCTCCGCCTGTAAGAATACGCTTGATTAAATTTCCATTGTATGCAGCTGCATTCTCTATGCTAGCTCCTACTTCATTATCATCACCTTTAGACGGCCACCCTGTCTCTGTAACAACCAATGGAATATCGTCGTATTTCAAAGCCGACATGGCTGCGAATACAGCATCAATCTGAGCGTCGAAGAGGTTGAAGTAACGTAAACCGTTGCCAGTATCAACAACGCCCGGATTTTGTCTAAATAACGAGTAATCCAACGAGATAACATCAGAATTGGACTCGTATGCGAAAAACGGATACGCATTAACCATCAAATACGAATTAGTTTGTTTTAAAAACTCAAGCATCGGTTTAAAAACCGGTTCGATTAACTCGGGTCTAAAAGATCCAGCAGACGAAGGATAGGAGTTTTGTAAGGCGCTTAAAGCAACAGGGGAGGAGAGTTTGATAACAGAATCAAGTTTATATTTGAGTAATGCTTGGTGAATGTTTTTCATAGCGGGGACTAGGAATGCTGTGGTGTTTTTAGGATCAACAAAAACTTCATTGCCAATGGCGATTGATTCGATTAGGGTATGTGGATAGTATGCGGCTACATTGCGGCGGACCCATTCGTTAGCGAATGATTGTTTTCGGGATGCTGCGAATAAGAGCTCGTTTGGGAGGTTAACTGTGACTTTAATGTTGGTGTTGGATAGGGAACGGAGGACGGATGGATCGGTGTCGTAGACTTTAACTCTATCGATTCCTTGAGATTTGAGAAGCTTTACAACTTTGAATGCCGATGGTAAGTCGCCTGCTGTGCGCCCGTAGTTTACCCCAATTGAACCTCCTTCTGTTTGTTATAAACAATTAATACCAACAAAATTAATTAGTATTAACATTAACGTACACTAAAATAAATGAAACTATAAACAATGAATAGTGAAGAGTATAATAATGAACCTGCAAATGAGATGAGTAGAGATATGAGACATAGTGAAATGGAAAATAAGATGTGTGTGGCCATAATGTACAGTCAGTGAGTGAGTGAATGATATGGAAAACGGGGATGGAGAGCTTTTTATTGGGGAGGAATAAGAGGGTTGGTGGGCCCAAACAGTAAATATGGCCGTTGATTGGAGAACATTCTATAGATGCCGTTGGATTTGATGAGATTATTTTTTCAAGTGGGCCCTATGTTTCAGAAATTCGACCGTTCGTATAGGGTACACAAACAGCTTTACAAATTACAAGTACGTATGAACGAATGATCTAATATATCACGTTCAAAGGTTAATTAATCTAATGAGCCTGTTTCTTATTAAAACTTTCGGGTTTAAATCATTCCCAAACCATATTTAGAGCTGACCACGAGTATTTAATTTTTACTTATGGTCAGTCCGGATGAATCTTCCCTTCTAAGTCTCGGGTTCAAGTCTGGATGATAGAGATTTATGCGAGATATTCTCTAACGCAGACCCGGTTAAAATAACGTAAGCTAAATATCTCAATATTTTGATTTTCAAAAACAAAAGCTATACAGCTGCTCTCACATATTTTTCTTCAATTTTGTCACATGATGAAAAGCCTCCCTGAATGTGAGGGTAACAGGAGAGAAGATATATACAGCCTGCTGTATATATGCAAACCCCTTAATTTAAATAATTATCAAAACTTCTATGGTTAGTTGCATACAATAAAAATAAAAAGTTTATAATGTATTGTGTTTAAGTTACAAATAGTACCATTTTAAAGCTGTCAGCCCGGCTGGCATGATGCACCCGGGTTTTTCTACAGGTGGGGGGTTCGATCCTTGCTTCGTGCAAGGTCGG
>JAOEHQ010019165.1:0-14825 GCA_025447715.1 Asclepias incarnata
TTTCTCTAGTGAATTTAGAATTCGATAATTGATATGTAATTATTGTTATGATGGAATCAAATAGTGATTTGAATTGCATGGAACGAAAGTGTGTTATGAATGAATTAAGTTGTTGCACTAAGGGATTTGATGTGTTGCATTTAATAGACTTAATGCAACATTTTTAAGGCTTAATGCAACACTTTATGAGTGTTGCTTTAGCTTCATTTTGTAGTAGTGAAAATACCTTTAAAGGTCGTACCGGCTAATGAATGAGGTGTCGAAAATTCAATTGCTTGGTGTCGAAAATTCTTACTCGATCATATTTAGTTTTGTTAAACAACTTACTTATATTTGAGCATAATGCTTATGCTCATTTATGAAGAAAAGTAGAAGAGTTGTTTTTGCATATACCTAGCTTATTCTTCGAAATCTTCATCTGTTTTCACAAATCCTGCTCCTAAAGCCTGGGCAACACGGAATTCCATTCATCTCGACTACGATCCGTAAGATAGATCCCAAGACATTGTTTAACACGCTCTCCTTGTGTTATATATAGCTCTTACAGACCATTATGACCGTCAGATATCTTCAAAACCAAGTTTGGTAAAAGAGCTATATATATATAACTCAAAACCTCAGTCGATTGACACCATATATTTCAAATGGCTACATATCTTTCTTTTATCTTTACCCACGATGATCAATTATATTGTCCGTAGTCGATCATGTCATCTGTCGACACCTAATACATGTCGACATTCAGTTTCAGGTAACGTAAAGTCCTCCGATTTCTTAAGCAACTATTGCATTTACGACTAGTAATTTCAGGTCTTACCACTCTTCTCCAATCTTTACTCAATCTCATGTTCGCACTTTGAAAAAGATTTATTTTATGAAATTAAGTGTGAAGATTTGATTAAATAGTTTGTATCTAATAAAAGATAGAAAAATAAACTTTATATAAATATTTAAAACCTTTTTTACACATACAAAAAGTAGATAATTTTTTTTTTAACTCCACAATTATAAGTTTTTCGGTTTATTTTTGTTGATCCTAACCCGAATGTCTCGCCTAGACCCCATCAAAAGATTAAGCTACTTAAAATAATGTTGTATATTATCATGTTATTTTTTCCAATGTACACTTGTGAATGATGATCCTATCTCATGGAGGTTTAACGAAAATGATGTAAACCAATGACGATAGGACATATGACGTACGTAAAACTTTAAAATCTAATAATATTTAAAGGCTATCAACATTAGGTTTAACGAAAATGATGTAAACCAATGACGATAGGACATATGTATGTGTAATAATTCATTACGATCCATGATTGATATGAATCTACCTATATATATATACTAGTATTAGGTCCCGTCCGATGGACGGTTGTTTTCAAAACACGTAGCTTATAACTTTCGTTTCAATATGTGGTGTTGTTATGACAAACTATAAAATATTTTACAGCAAAATTATTTATAACTAATAAAACAATTATATAATATTATGTTGTAAACATTTTTAAGAAGTTATTATTTAATTAAAGATATATTAGATATAAAAGATAATAAGATATAAATTATAATAGAGTATAGAATATAATATATTAATGATAAAATAAGTAAATAGGTAATGTAATTAAAGATGAGAGAGAGGCGGGAAAAGAAGTGGATGTGGTTGCCCCAAAGCCTTCTCCAATATCCTGTTTTAGTATATATTGAGATAGATATAGATTATAGATACTCCTAGGATATTAAATGATGGGTTGAGCTCGGAAGATAACATGTTTAGCCATTCGAATGGTTGGAATATGAGTGATGTTATTGGGTTGGGTTGTTTTTGAGGTGGTTTCCAGTGGTGGTGTATCTTGCTCCCTTAAAATGTTCTTGAGAAATAACTACAAAATGTCACATGGCATGTCCTCATGAAACTACGATGAAAAATAAAGTACTCTAGGTTATTTTTTATAAATTAACCCAGCTACCTGTCATAAGAAATCATTAGTTGCTGATCTCGTCCCTAATATACAATCAGTGAAAAGTATCAAAGTTTGTTTCTAATTTATACCAGAATAGCTTTATAGCATACAAGTGATTGCAGATTAACCCAACCCGACGTAACCCCTTCTGATATATACAAAAGTGTCGTCTTCTTGACCCGAAGCCATTATTTCCGGTTGCCCAGTTCACACATTTACACTCTACTAAAAACAAAGAACAGGCGACATACATGGACAGACTTGAAATGCAAAATCGTAATATTTCCTAATTAGACCAATAAAATTATCAGTCAATTGGGCCTTCTCTTCATTATGAAATAACACTCTTTAAAGCAGCATATGTGTATTAACAAACTGATGATATATGTAATAGAAAACCCCTGACTAAAACTAAACCCCCATGTTACGACTGCAGACCGACAGCCGATGTTCATTCGGTTAATGAACTTAAGACGCTCTCCCCAACTTCACTCTTACATAGTGGGCACGAAGCATTTATTTTCAACCACTTGTCCACACAATCCTTGTGAAAGAAGTGCGTACATGGCAACTCCCTCAGTTCATCGTTGTTTGCGTACTTAGCCAAACAAATGCAACACACCTGTCGAGTAAATAAAATACAAATAAATAAAGTTTCATGGGCACACAAAGTAAAACAAAAGCATGATAAAACTTGGGTCATAGCGTACATTTCTCTTGTAGACTAACACATATGCGTAAGGTAGCAAAATAGGTGGGTCAGATTGGTTGTGTCACGGGTCAAATACGATCCATGACTGGAGGGTTCAGTTGGATTGACCTGAAGCACCTCTTTTCAAAAACCTATGGAGCTTATACATCTATGTGGTGTAAAAATATGGTTACAAATAATACTTTTTCACACTAGAAGTGCACTTTGCACGACAGGTTTGACCCATTCCCATTTTACCGTCGGGTTGCAAACTAATCTGAAAGCACAAAAGTTACAGACAAAATAATCAGAAATAGTTAAGAGAGGACTTGACTAACCGCATCTTCTCCGGATACAACACGCTCTTTTTCTGTTCCTACAGCCACGACCCCACCTTCACTAGCACCCGAGTGGTTTTCTTTACTAGCTCCATGTTTATGTTTCTTAGTTTTAAACTTGTAGGTAGGCAGAGAATTAATGGACTCCGTAGTAGCTCCTCTATTTTGTGACAGATCCTCCCTGAAGCCTAGGACTGAAATTATACAAGGGAGGCAGCAGCAGATTGTCGCGCACAAGATGAATGGCATTGCATACCCGATACAGCTAAAGGTAAGAAACACTAGACATAACCTGCAAAAACCAGAAATTAATGTAAGACAGCAATTCAACCACTAAAATAACAGAACTGATACCGAAACGGATAGCGGTCAAACTTATGAACTTGGTCAATCTGGGTCAAACAGATAAAGTAAAATAAAATGCTAAAAAGGGAACAGGTCAAAATGTCAAACCGCTCAAAGGTCACCCAAAGTGTATTTTAATGCCCAAAACCACCTAAATCATTTTATTCAATATTCCCTTGTTATAACAATATGAACTATGTAATCATATTTGAGACTATGATCAGGTATAGAAAATCCAAATATTTAGAATTAACTATTCTAATTTAACACAACCCGAGTCAGCTGGTTTTCACTTGCACAAGAAAGGCCCGTTTCCGAACCACCCATTTTGCCAGCTCAAGTAGCGAATGACATGTATTGACTTGTACCTGTACAAGTTAGGAGCATCAGAAGCAGAAGAATGGCCTCCAAAGATCCACACATTCCCAACAACAAACCAAACTGCAAAAAAGCAATCCAACCCCATCTTGAAGTATTCAACCAGTACTTTGATTCTGTAACAAAAACAGGAAATTTGTATAAGTAATTGTGCACCCCTGTATTCCACCTATCAGCATGCATAATCCAGAACCCGACTTCACCAAAGAACTTTGCATTCAGTTTAACCAAACGAGTCTGATCAAGCTCCATGTAGTAGACTTTATTTTTAGCTAAAATATAACACACAAGTCGAAAATATATTGAACATACACATCACGGCCTTAGCAGTTAGCACTACCTCATCATGTGATGCTTCATCGTTTGTGTCTTCTCATCTCATTAAGACTGAATTTGAATTCATGGGCTCGAGGTTAATTGAAAATTGATAGTTGTATTGGTCAACATTAATTAGATGTCGTATGCTATTATTGTTACTTAACCATCATCTGCAAGCTTTGTTAAATTGTTAACTGATAATATTCGAATTAGTTTTGATGATTTTTCGGGTATATGCTGCTATAGTTATTGTGTATTCATGTTTTTTTAGAAAGACAATTATTCACACATATTTACAAGTTATCCACCATGGGACCAGAACCCACGATCTACTGATCACCTCAAATACCAGTAGGACCAAGGCCCTTTGGTTATATTGTCATTATATTGTCAATGTGCGGAATACTGTATGTTCATGTTAAATCATATTAATATTAGCATTTGTATCCTGGTGCAGCCAATTGCACAAGAAACAGTTGTTTTGGTCATTGTTTCAAATTTATGAAATGTACAAGGAAACGTAACCTCTACAAGTATACTACATATTCTGCTCTAAGTAGAATTATACTGAATTACAACTGGGTAGATGCGTTAGGTATCCATTAACAAACAAGTCAGCAGTATACAATGTGGGCGTGCATGTTTATCCGAGTCTATCATACCGTTGACATGAGCCACTTCTTATATAGAGGGAAGAAGTACAGTAGATGTCTTAAGCTGAATAATTAGGAGGGTGTTTGGACATGTGAAACAATTATCTGATTATTGGGACTTGAAAATCATAATAAAAAAACTTAATCTTTGGACAAACAAAATCTGCTATTGATTATCTACTTATTTACAGATCAAATACTCATTTTCAAATCAACAACAAAACAGGTTATCTAAAAGCAAAACAATTATCTATTGACCCGCAACCTTACTTAAAAAGATTCTTATCTAATTTCACAAAATACCTTTCTTTTCTTCATAAGACGTCATTGTTGTCCATTTATTTCGATTTATTTAACCCTAGGCACAGCTAACCACAAAACCAACGAAACAAAAGATCATAACAATAACAGAAAATGCATGTTACAAGGAAAAGATTCTCAGAAAACTACATACCTCGCATTCAGTACTCCCATTGTAGGTCTTGTTGAACCTGTGGTATTATTAGAGTCCACAACCGAAGTTCTTGTATTTGACGATGAAGTTAAAGAGGTAGCTATAGCTGAAAGGCTGTTTGGAGTTGAACCCTGACGAGGCTGAGCTTGATCCTGGTCTGATGCGTGGTTTCTAAAATAAAAACGCCAAAATAGCAATGGGAGAGTTGCAACACATCCAGAAGCATAACCAATAACCCATGTAAATAATGGAGCATGAGGATGCTCGTGCCTTGATAATGACAAAACAACAACGGCTGCTATTATTTGGCTCACGGTTATAAGTAATTCTATAGATATCCAATAGCCAGAATTTAATGGACTCCTACGCGTTCCATGGACATTTCCTCTTCTAACAAAAGGAGTATTTCTTGTACTTGTCGCATTCGTAGTAGAAAAAGTATGCTGAAAAACAGGATCAGTAACACTAGTAGAAGGGGGGTTTTCATTTTGTTGTAAGTTTAACCCGTTAACCGGTCTATCTGGGATTATATCAATCACATGTCCAGCATACTCAATGTTTTGTGTTTGCTCCATTACTAGTAGTGGCTTGCTTAATTCCAATTTACAATGTAGTCCCAATACACAAACGCCCATCTAAAACATCCGACAAATAGTGTAGTGAACACATGAGATAGAAACAGTAAAGAGCGTTTTTCAAATTGATCAGGGACGTCCCGTTTGTCTTGAGCTGTCATAAACCCCCCGAAAACGGCTTAAAATTTTATGTTGATTTTATAGTGAAATGCAACCTGCGAAGATGGAAACTAAATGTCATAAGAAATCTCACTCACAGCATGAAATTAACTTTATACCATTTCTGTATAAAGGTCACACTTAGTAACTACAAAAATCCCTTCATGACTTGTCTTGCTAATTAAAACACACATCGAGGAAAATCATTTAACAATAATCAAAGCTCAAATAACAATTATTAATACAGAATCAGGTAAAATAAATTACAACATGCAAGCTAATTATCATTCACTTTTATTAACCCGTTACCAAAAAATAACTCCACTTTGATTTCATCACAAGATTATTAACACAACGAAACAAACGATTTCACCACAAGATTATTAACACAACGAAACAAACGAAATCCATAGCACACGAAGAACCATACTCGACTTTTTCTGATACTCATTTACTTAAAATTACCTAACTCCAAAAAAAGTTATCATAATCATGTTCTAAAAACACACCAAAGAATATAACAAATATATAATGCATACCCTTACCCTTACACATATCTCTCTAGTCGTTTACTAACGAGTAGCGATACGCAGTTACGCACACAAAAAACTTTATCCATACACATCAGGTACAAATACAATTGTCGTGTAACGACAAATATTTGTTGTGTACATATCACTTCCCATCTACTAACTACTTGTACAACTTAACAAATTAAACAACTAAAAAATATTCTAAAAATTCCTGTATAACCGATATACCAAAACTTGTAATAAACCTAATCCACATCAAAACTTTATTCTATCTAACAACACATATTCAAACATTAAAAAGAAAAAACCCTAATTGATAGCAGCAGATCAAATAAACTATCAAAAAGTATAATTATAAAACCCTAATGATAATAAAAATAATAATATCGATTTTAATTGCGTAATTTAGCTGGTTTAATCAATACAAATAATCATAAAAAGATATAACTAACCAGTGATTAAAGATCAATCGTTCCTTCAGTTGATGATTCGAAAACACACCTGTTGGACCTACTAATTTATTTATTTATTTGGGGAGATAGATAATACAGATACAAATATAGAATGTGTATGTATGTATATATACTGTCCAACTTTGACTTTTTTATCGTTTCTTGATCGCCGTGATATTGGATATTCTTTAAGTTTGTGTTGAGTATAAGAATATTGTACAAGATAGATGCACGAATTACAACCATTTAAAGCACTGTTTATATTTTTGGAATTAAAATGAAAAGTATAAGCGTTATCTTATGTTAGACCCTTACACTGCAAATGAGTCAGCCGAGCCGAGCTCAACCCGGTTCGGGATCGGCTCAAAAAAAGATAAGGAGGCTCAAGTTCGGCTCAATAGCTTGGAGCTTTTAGTATGCAGGTTCGAACTCGGCTCGTTATGGTTACAAATAGGTTCAAGCTCGGCTCGAAAAGCTCGAACATATAAGCATTAAGTATAAGGTTCGAGCTTGGTTCGTTAGTAAATATGACTCGAGCTCGGCTCAAAAAGCTCGGAAAATATATATATATATTAAATAAAGCATAACATAAGTTAGAAGCAAACATTATGACTATAAAAATAGTATCATTTCAAGATTCTAACATTAGAGATCTTAAACACAATAAATCCGAAATTCATTGGGTCAAGTGGGAGAGGATGATGGCTTCGAAAACTAATGGAGGTTGGGGGATCGGGTCACTACGAGCATTTAATCTCTCCTTACTTTGTAAATGGTGGTGGATGGCTAAAGTTAATCACTTAATCCGAATGAGTTGTGGTTCAAAGTTGTTTCAGCTACATAGCCATAGAAGATCGGTGTCCTTTCTACCAATAAAGCTTTCTCTATGTGGGGTTTGGAAGTCCATATGTAGTGTAGATAATGAGATGACAACACATGGTTTAAATCTGTGTAATATGTTCACGTGAGAGATGGAAAACGATGGGGAAAGTTGGAGGTGGAAAGAAAATCAGTCAGGTGTTTTCATTTAAGAAAAATTAAATGTTAACCGGCTAACTTGCAAGCCGGTAAAACATTACTTGGTTTGATCAAAAATAAAAGTTACATACATACAATGCACAGAATTTAAGTTGAATACCCACTATGACAAAACATGCAAAGTTGTTTATATTTTGAAGTACTAAGCCCTTTTTTAAAATATAAAAATATAAAATCCTGGCGTGATATGAGGTCCCCACACACTTTCGGCGTGTATGTAGAATTGACAGCAATTTATGGAAGGAAAGGAATTTGGATCTTTTCTCGGTGGAAACCTGAAATCATGTTTGTTTCGAACCGGTATCAATATTGAAATACCGTATTGATGGTATTCAGTATTTTGTGTATTGATGGTATTCATTATCCATTTTGGGTTTCAATATTTGTTGTGTACATATCACTTCTACAACTTTAAAAAAAAAGACAATTAAAAAATATTTTAAAAAATTCTTGTAAAACCGATATACAAAAAAAAAAAACCTAATTGATAGCAACAGATCAAATAAACTATCAATAAGTATAATTATAAAACCCTAATAATAATAATAAGCAATAATATCAATTTTAATTGCGTAATTTAGCTGGTTTAATCAATACAAGTAATCATAAACAGAGATAACTAACCAGTGATTAAGAATCAATCGTTCGTTCAGTTGATGATTCGAAAACACACTTGTTGGACCTACTGATTTATTTATTTGATTAATTTGGGAGATATCTACAGATATAAGAGCGGAGGGAATGGTGTGGAATGGGTGTGTACCATGTGATATAATTTACTACAACATCCTTGATATAACAATGGAGGGAATAGTGTGGGATGGGGTGTGGTACAATTTGCTACATTATCCCCTATGTGAGGAGAGACGATAAGAATGAGATGAAAAATAGCATGATGGTAAATCAAATGATCTTGCAAGGTTTTTGTTTTTTAAATTAAAAAAAAAAAAGTAATAGATGAGTGATGGTGAAAATATAACCATTCCTTGTAAAATGAGATGAGATGGTGAAAAATGAGATGGTGAGAGATAGATGATGTGAAAAAAAAAAGAAAGTAAGAAGATGAGAGATGGGATGGAAAGTGTTCCCTCTACAGGGTGAAGGGTGTGGTCGGTTTCCTTTCTTTGGTTCCTTCTAGCAGCAATAATCGGCACCTCGGTTCCACCCCCCCCCCCCCCCCCCCCCACACACACACTTATCAGGTGTTTTCGGTTTCGGTAAAAAAGAACCACATCAGCCCCATGAAGCCGTTGTTAGTGACCGTTGGGAGCGTGCCTAGTTACCATTTTTATTTTTGGATGTAGTGTTTTTGACCCTTTTTTTTTAATTTACAAATTTTACCCTCTCAATTTTACATTATTTTCTCCTTTCTTACTCCTTTAAATTCTTTCACATTTCTTTTAATTTTACTTTCATCACTTTCAATCTTTCATTCTTTCACATATCTCATTCAACAAAATGAATCCAAATAACAAAAAAACTTCAAGAAAAACCCAACCCAAGGTTCACACACCACCACCTCAAAAACCATTCCGTCCTCCGTAATCTATCCTTTATATGATTTAGGTGGTTCTTCAAATCAAACACACAACGACCAAAACTACCCACAATACTTCAATGACCCATTTACTTTTCAAAACCAACATCAACCGAGTGACGATTTCCCCTTGGAAGTCTCACCAGGCCACTTCCGACTACCTAGGGAGCCGATTGTAGAACTTGTTGAAGATGATGACGATGAACAAGTTAATGTAGACGACCCCTTTGACGATGTGCGAGACACAGAAAGCAAAGAAGAGTCGCCCATGCAACCAGCGCGAGTTGTTGGTAGGAAAACTAAAAACAAAAGCACCGTCAATCAATTGGAGTGCCGGGGATGAAGAGTTGTAGGAGAAAGCTTACTTTCATATCTCCACGGATCCTAACACCGGGGATCAACAAAATTATGAATCATTTTGGAATAGGATTCATGCACATTACATTAGCCTTCAAAAAAACCATACCCGTACGTATCATCAAGTCCACACAAAGTGGAAGAAATTGCAACCGGTGATAAACGAGTTTAGCGACATTTATGCAAACATGGTTTGTTTTTTTTTACCCAATTCGTTTTTTTACAATATTTCGGTTTAATTTTTTTGTAAAGTATGTTTATGGTTTTTTAATCTTTTGTAGAAACATACTTGGGCTAGATGTGCTGATGATGCTTATGTTCTCAAACAATCTTTGGACGAGTGGGCGAGGCAACACAAAGACAAACCATTTCGACATCTAATGGCTTGGGAAGTTGCAATGCAACATGACAAGTTCTCATATGTCCCACCGATGGGTGGTACTTCGACAGAGTCAAATACTCCAACGGTTGGAACTCCAGGAGGTGATACTAGCGGGAGTGACAAACGGGTTCGCACCGATGAATCGGGCCACTACACAACGCTTCCAAATTTGAATGAGAACTCGATGTTGACACTTCCTCGCAAAGTAAGAAACGAACTTTTTATTAAAGCAGTAGTTTTTCGGATTGACTTTGTCAAACAAGTTTTTGAACAAAAAAAATTATGAAACAAGTGAATCCGGCATTATAAATGCCGGATTCGTACACGTAGGAAGAGTCCGGAATTAACAATTCCGGATTGGGTACTCATGACATTTTTAAGCAGTGTTCGAAAAAAAATAAAAAAAATCATGAGTCCGGCATTGTTAATTCGGACCCATGTTCAGCACCCGGCGTAAAGTACGCCCATCTTGGCGTAATTTACGCCCTTCTCTATATGGTGTTTTTGAGCTTACGTCCCAAAACTCTGGTTTACGTTTAACCAAACGCTGAAAGTGCCATTTCTGGGCCACCATAACTTACGCCAGAAAGTGGCGTAATTTACGCCCCTCCAGAAAGTGTGTTTTCTCTTTACGCCAGATTGAAGTAATTTACGCCCTGCTAAGCTTGCCTAGAGTAAGTTACGCCAAAACTGGAGTAGTTTACGCCACCTACAGGTCATCCATCATCACTTTAATCTTTTTAGCTCAATTCTCAATCCAATTAGCTTCCGGATATAACCTGTGGCCTGAAACACTAACAAACATAAACGTACCCCTATTCGACTATTATCATACACAAAACATACCATTTTCACACCTTAATATCATACAAAATCATCACTTGTCAGGGTGGTGACAACCCTCATAGTTCATTGGATCCGCTATTGGTGTATATACACAGTTAGGTTAAAATAAAGACATTAAATTATTTATAATTGTTTTTTTTTATACATAATGATATTTTAAACATACATATACATTCTTAAATTTTAAAATTGATATTTTTATTTTGTATCCTTACAGACCAAATCAAATAAATCAAAAAAAAAACTTTAATTAATTATTATTAGTTAAAAATAACTTGTATAAATAAATTTAAATCAAAAAGAAATTATTTTAACATAATATTAACATATATATATATATTAACCGAGTTCTCATTATGTTTTTCATACGTAGAGAAATCATATCTTTTTTCTTTAACCACTATCTCGTTTCGGCTAAATAAATCTCTTAATCGGCTCATCAAAAATGACATTGTTTTCGGATCATACACGAACAACATCAACACTACCTCAAACAAAAAGGTTTCTTATGGACTAACTGAGCATAATAATACAAATTTATTATACTTGTAAAACACTATCTTGTATTTACAAAACGCATGTTTTACCTTTTGAAGAGCTAATCAACACTTTCTTTTAAATATCCAGTCAAATTTATTATAAATAATTAAATAAAAATAATAAAATAGACTAATAAATACCTTGACAAGCTAACACAAATTTGTTATTGTTATATCAATTAAAATGAATTAGAGTACTAAAATAAGTCAATAACAATATGAACATAGATATAGGAACACAACTATAGACAGAGGATGGCGTAAGCGATGACGAGGGAGTGACCGAGTGAGGGATAAAAAAAATGAAATGGATTATTATTAATATATTATCACGTAATCGGTTACGTTAATCAGTGATGGTCAAAGTAAGAGTCCAAGTGGTCTTCAATCCGTGAATTATTAGATTCATCCGCCGCCGGGCTGGGCCGGGCCCCTTTTTATTACCTTATACACAAACTTGGGCCCCAACACAAATTTAATGAATCTTTAAAGTTTAGAGATTTGTTTTTATTTTCTTTTCTTTTTTTTCTCCGAACAAGGATTCAAGGAAATATATTTATAATAACTTTTTCTAACACAAGTTGAAGAAGCAAGCGAACACAAGAACATAACTTGAAGCTACTACACAAAACGAAGATCTATATGGGTTAATTAATATTAATTAGAAGAGTACCAGTACAAAACAACAGTTTTTAATCTTGAACGGAGAGCATTTCAACGACATGTTTATTGGGTTGTTAAAATGAATAATTTCTCACATATTTATGAACTTTTTATATTGATATTGACTAAATAAACTGAATCATTTGGAATAACTTTTTATGAATAGTTAAAAAAAACTTTTTTTCATAATCCTAGTATTGCATTTGCTTTCATATTTATAAGCTTCGCATTTCATTCCAAATTTTTTCATGAGTAATGTGGGATAAACTCACCTTTTTGTGTAAATCATGTAGGTCAGTGGCCCGTCAGTGATCCGAATCTGCCTTTAAAAAAAAATATTGTACCGCATTGGTTTCAATAAACTTTGTAATATCCATCTCATGTCTATATATATTTTTAATATTTAATATTTTTGTAAAAAATGTCATTTGCTTTATAAAGAGTAATAGATAAATCGATAATAGATAATAGGAGGTTGGTTATTGTAAAACAAGTATTAAGGTAAAACAAATAGGATAAGATCTTGACCATTGGATCATGATAAAACTGATACACGGAAATTCATAAAGTACGGGTATATACACTGATGTACGAAGATTTTCATGATGCACAACAATTTTCAATTAAGAGAAAATGATTGTTTTATTAATTTTACTTTAATATTTATTTTATTTGAACCAGAACTCAAATAACAGATAACCGTCATTGGGATCTCAAAGTAAGCTATCTTGACTGCCTTTTTTGTTCAAAACATTGGATGTTAGAACACCCTTATGGTTTGCTTTTTGTTATGTTGGGTCACACTATACACAATACAAATAAATAAATAATTAGAACTTTTAAGGTTGCCTAGGAGTATGTTTGGCAAAATTAGCTAGTAGCTATTAATTGTAGCTCAAAATTGGTAGCTGAAGTTTTTTAGATATATTTATATGTTTGGTAGAATAGCTGAAACTGTTAATAAAAAGTATAAATGACAAGAATAGACATAAATAATAAAACATTTATTTATTAAATTTGATATTTGTCTCCAATTTATCGTTTATTTTTTTCATATGATATAACTTTTTATTCTTATAATTTGATATTTGTTATGCGCATTTGTAGTAATTTTTACGATACTTTTCATTATAAATATCAATAACATCATATACAGTTATTGTATATAAGTGATTATCATTATCATACGTAACTAACAATTTATATAACTTAAATAAAATAAAGTAACTAACAATTTCATATCATTATCATACGTATTTTAGTGAACCGAGTTTTCATTCACATAAAGATTTATATAACTTAAATAAATAAATAATAAATATATTGATATAATGGATAAATACAAACCTTGGAATTCAAGTAGTATAAAGTAGTATCAAGTCTTGAATTGCCTTATTATAAAGTAGTATGGAATACTGGTGGTAAACAAACATGGTGTATTTATCATGCGGTACCTTAAGGATAAATAAGTAATTTTAATGTAAACAACTTTAGCAATTTTTAGAACGCTCGTTGTCAGAGCGTTTCATTTATGAGCTTTTAGGTTTATCAAAACGTTTAAAGCTCCTGTCAAACAAACGAGACTTTTTGTTTAATAGGAACTATTTACAAAAAACTAAAAGCTTGAAACTTCTTAAGATGAACCTAGGTTGTGTTATTCGTTTATTCCTAAGTTTCGTTGGAATGTTGTACAGTCATGTATGTTGATTCTATGACGTTTGTTTTGGTGGGTTTATAGCACTTTGCTAAAGACCTGTTTGTTATTTTAATATAATTTGCCTTCCAAATAAAAAAAAGAATGAAATGCATTTTTGGTCCCTGTGTTATCACCTCATTTGCAAGAATCGTCCAAACTTATGTAAAGTGGCGTTTTTGGTCCCTGTGATATCGACTTAGTGGCGACCTCAGTCCAAATAGACGGATCCGTCTATTTTTACCGTTAATGAGGGGCAATGTTGTCTTTATACATAAAAAGGACCATTCTTGCAACTAATTCAAACTTTTTTTTTATTTCTTTATTTATATTCTTATTTTTCTATAACCACATATATACATACATATATCATCACCAATAAATATATGATTTCAAACAAAATAATTGTAAAAAAAAACCCTAATATCAACAAGATATATCATCACCAATAAATATATGATTTCAAACAAAATAATTATTAAAACAAAACTAATATCAGCTTCATATAAAATATCTAAGAAAGTTCCAGATCTCTATTGTATACATATCGTCCCTTCAAAATCCATTTTGGTTATGGCTTCTACAGCAAATCAAGAAGGAATCGATACCTTCAAACACCTGTCTGTCGCCACTCGCCACCAACCTAATATCAGCAGATTAGAGTTTCTAAGAAATATGATTTTTTTTAGTTGCTGAGAAACTAGAAGGCCATTAATGGATAGATTCATAAGTCAACTTGCTTGGATAATTGGTATGTGTCAATGTTCGGAAACTCGTGACTCGGGATCGGATCAGCGAGGGGGGAGTCACGAGTTTTTAAAAACTCGGATCGAAATCGGGGAGAACCCGGATCGGGTTTTTTTATATATAAAAATAAATAAATAATAAATTATGAAATTATATGTAATAG
>JAOEHQ010019176.1:0-14824 GCA_025447715.1 Asclepias incarnata
CGTATAATGAATTTAGATTATTATGCAATATGATAGCAATGAGATTATACGATTTGAGTTTGTGAATGTCATGTAAGCCCCGGTTGGCATTGACTATTTTAATGAAACGATTGTGATGATAGTGATGGCATACCAAAGATAAACGATGAATTGAATATATCGAGTGAGACTTGAGAATCCCATAGTTGAATTGAGATGAGGTCTAAGAACCTTTGAGGCCTAAGAACCTCTTGAGAATATTGTTTAGCGTATATAGACCCATGTATGTTTTGTTAGCGTAAAGATGGGTATTTAAATAATAATAATAAAAAAATAAATAAAAATAAAAACCATAACAAAAAGGGAAAAAAGGGAGGGGAAATAGGGGTTCTCATAGTTCTCACCATATTTGTAGTTCTCACGTTAACTCTACCATATATATATATATTCTATATCTACTTCTCTCTCATATTCAAAACATCAAACAAAATATATATGCTTGCTTCCCAACAAAATATAAATAAATAAACAAGACAAATCAAATCAAATTAAATATAATCTCTTTTTTTTCTTCCTTTCATACTCACAAAATCAAATCAAAACAAATCTAAACTTACACACTCATAATCACAATATGAAAGTTATATGGGTTTGAGTGTTACCAAACAGAAAAGAGAAAATGAAAACGAGAAAGAAGGATAGAACATATTGCAGTCAAACATGACATCACAAATAAAAACAATGACCGCTCCAAACGAAAATTAATTTTTGTCGGAGAAATATACGCATGTTATATATTCGTTGCCAATTACCAAATGTTTGTAGGCACCTGTACCAAACTCAAGGAAATAGATCTAAATTTGATTTTTTTTCCATTTGATATATGTATGTGTTTGCATTTAAATTTTGTTTGGATTTGGAGGTTTGAAAACCCTAGTTTGAAATTAGGAAGATGGTAACATAGAATGTAAGAGATTAGATTTAAATAGATTTGAAATAGATTTGTATTATCGTTAGTTTTTCATATGGAAAACTATATATGTATAGAAATCTATATATGTATGAGAGTGAAACATGTAGAAAAATCATATGTCAATTATAAAAGGGTAAATTACACGGATGGTACCTGAAGTATACACGAAGTTACTGGTTTGATACCTTACGTGCACGGCACGTGGCATGACTTAACAGCCAAATAGATGGCCGTAACAATAGATATGGTCTGAGTGGAAAAGTGGCAAGTTTGGGTATGGTCCAAGTAGAATTTAAAAGATAGGTATCAAACCAGTAATCTGGGGTATACTTCAGGTCTCATCCATGCATCTTACTCTAAAAATTATGTACTCTTCTGTTCCAAAAAGATTAGCAATTAACAAAAAATTTGCTATTTATCATATGTATAATTAATGAAGTTTTTATGTGATAAAATTCAGGGTGATTTTTTATGTATAAAGTATTAGTATTATGCATGTAATAAACTATTGACGACAACCCTTAGTGCTGTCATTATTATTTTCCTATTAATATTAATACTTAAAATTTTGGCCGTTTATAATTCTTACCAAATGGCCCTTATTGATGAATTCTGTTAAAATTTAAAAGGAAATGGAATCGATCTGTTTCCGGATGGGAAAGGATCAAGCGTACACGCATCCAATCACATACTTTACATAATAAATAAATAAATGCAATGCACACATATTAAACTACTAGACTAAAATGTTTTAACTTTTAAGTTAGTAGGTATAATGGGGAATTGTCGTGTCTCCGGACGGATTAGTAGGGGGTTTTCCCTCCATCGGGTATTTGAAATAGACATTTCTGTTTCGAGGGAGCTCTCTAGCGCGGATCCGGTTAAGACAACGTATGCTAGACCTCCAGCTGTCGAATCGCGACACGAAGATCAGACAAAATTCACCTCTAAAAAAAAAGAGGTATAATGGGGACATGCATTCACTTGTAGAAAGAAATCTGTTGAGAGGTTGAAATATAATAATAATAATCATGCTTAAATGCCGTGACTAGTAAATCTCGTAATGTAGGTGACAAATGCCCATTTCATTCAATTCAAACTCGGATAGAAAGTTATATATCATTTTCTGAACGAACATGAATTCCATCCAAAACGAGGCTCCTAATTCATTGAGTTGAATAAGGTGGATATAATTTATAACGAGTTTATGTTTTTAATTCATGTAACGTTTATTTTTAACAAAAGTTAGTTTTGGAACAGAGGAGAAACCTTAACACCGTGTGTCTTTTGGACACCAATTATTTCTTCTTCAAGGATGTTCTTCTTCTTATTATAATTATAACTATATATAGAATGACAAAGTTATCCCTCATCTTCGTTTTTGACAACACAACCTCAACCATCAAAGTAAAAAACACAAATATAACAAAACAAAAAGGGCAGATCTTCAGTTTCCCAATCTCATATGAACCATAAAGGCATGAACTACTTAATCTAATGATCACATTGTACAAATAAAACTTAGGCTAGGCACGAATAACTGAATTATATTACATGCTTACCATAAGCTGCAAAAAAAAAAAAAAAAACTGAACCAACATGTCACGATAACCATGAGACCTGAAATAGCAACATGCTTTCAGTTCTAAACAACCAGAAAGGTTTGCAAAAGAAAGAAACCCATTTACAATCCGAGAATGCAAACATTGATCCACAAACTACATTCTCGACGTTGTCCGATTTCATAATGACATCAAAGTACGAAGATCGGCTAAATTTATGTTGCTTTTCTCCTCCTTTCCCTTCTTACAAAACGCGTCCTTAGCTAACTTTTGTTTCTTTTCTTGTAACAATGAAATCCTCTCATCAATGCTATCCCTAGCAATCATTTTCACAACCTTCACTTCCTTCTTTTGGCCGATTCTATGGACACGATCCATTGCCTGTTCTTCGACTGCCGGGTTCCACCATGGTTCCATTAAGTACACTCTCGAAGCCATAGTGAGGTTTATGCCCATTCCAGAAGCTTTGAGACTCGCTAGCAAAACAGTGGGTCCATCCGGCCCCGGAACTCCAAATTCTTCGATCACATCTGCTCTCTTCTTTGCAGTCATTGCTCCATCTAAGCGCAGAATCTTGAATCCTGCTTCTTTTAATGGTTCTTCAATTAAAAGCAACAACTTACGAAATTGAGAAAATACAACGGATTTTATGGATGGATCTTCTTTTCTTGATGCTTCTAAAAGTTCTAAAAGAGCCGCGACTTTGGAAGATGCTTTACTGCTGGATTTATCAACCTCATTGGTGTACTCAGGTGGTGGTGAAAAAAGGTCAGATTCAGATAGTTGGCGTCGGCATAGAGGGCACAAAGATCTAGAGTTCTTTAGGGTTCGGGTGATGCAATTTTGACAGAAAATATGAGCACAAGATGTAATAATAATTTTGGATGGTGGAGAGAGGCAAATTGGACAATCCAAGTCCTCACTATCTTGTAGTAGCATAACTAGCTTCTTAAGAAGTCCCGGGTTGTTGGATGCGTCTGCAAGTTGAATTTGAAACAGAATATGATCACTTGTAAAGATAAAAAAATGTAGACTGACAATATCAAGAGTTATCACAATTTGACAGTAGTTAGCTGCAAAAACAGAGAGTTACATACTGGTTGATATCAATGAATCTTGGTTCAATGAGTCTAATCAAACTTTATTTACATTTTGCATAGAAATAGAAGGCAACAAGCTGCATTGCTAATCCTTTTTGTATAGCAAAACCAAGACGTTTAAAAACCAACCTAGAGGTGGAAAATGGGTGGGTCAATTGGGTTGAGTGATGGGTCAAAACATGTACACTTTTTTATAGGACTAAGAGGTCATGTAACGAGAAAGTTGTATCCTTGCGAGACTTGCACTAACAGCTTAAGGGTTACAAAGATCCACCAAATACCATTGGACGAAAAGCCATTTGATACTTGGCTCTTGTACCTGCCTTACTAAAATGGAAACTTCACTGCATGGCTGTGATATTAGATAGATTGCCTACTTTGGTTTGCATGAATTAAATAAACTTAGTGTAAAAAAACTGTGTACTACGGAAGAAACATTATGTGTGCTTTATTGAATGGTAAAATGTGTAAATATGTTACATTCTCGTGCAGTCTGCTCATATTATCTATGATCTTAAATTGACACCGTATGAAAAATTAAATAGTAAGAAACAAGTGAAAATACCTTCAAATTTATCGGACGAAAGTGAAGCTCTAACATCTGAAGGGACCAATTCTGTATGTGTACAGATCTGGCGAAGCCGTAAAATGATGCTCAAAACAGTAGAGTAATTATGTGTCACACTTCCTTTCTCAATATAATTCACAACAAACTTCTTTGCTTCAGTTTCCATCTCATCATACAACTTCCGTTCCTCTGCACAAAGCTCCACATTACATGTAAGGATAGTTTTTGTAGGCAACCCTATCAAAGACTTCTCTTTTGTTCGCCTCAAAGAAATTGTTGCCATCAATGCCTAAACACATTAAATAAAAAAAAATTAGAACCATAAGTCGAACACAAGAATCCACATGTACATATAAATGGGGTTATTTGGTTTATATTGTTTTTTCCTAGCAGATCAAACTAAAAAACTGAGCTAAAAGGGAAACATGTCAAACTGCTTGAATGCCATCCGAAGTTTAGGTTCAATGACCGTTTCATAAATCATTTTATTTTAGAATATAGATGATCATTGTAATAGAGTAACACAGTTTGAGGGTCAATCCAACCCAGACCATATTAAAAAACATAATGTCCAAACTTGAACCCTTTTAAACCCGTTGCCCAAATCGTACAGCCCATCCATTTTGTTACCTTTGAAACTAGACCAAAAAATAGTTTAACGGTCATAATAGAGTAACTCAAAGTACCTGGAGCCTTGAGAGCCCCTTTGTATCTCCTTGAGAAATGGGCCGTTGCACCAAGCTATCCCAATAGCTTTTGGTAGAAAACGGGTCGAATTTTAAAAATGCCATGAGAGAGAATAAGTCCATCGAGCCATTTTGTATAGGTGTCCCAGTAACAATCCATCGCCTTTTAGCATTCAACTTAGTTACAGCAGTACTTTGTTTTGACATATGATTCTTGATTATATGTGCCTCGTCCAAGATCACTCGCCACCACTCTATCTTCTTTATGGGATCATTAGGTAAATCAAGTTCACTACCCAATGTACTATACGTAGTCAAGACTATATCAAACTTCTGAAGCTCTGAAACATCTTTTGTTCGGTCCCCACCATAGTACAAATACGCCTTTAACATCCCACGTTTAGTATGTTCTGTCAATTGTGTCACCCAGCTTGAGAAAACAGAAGGCGGGCAAACAACCAATGTCATTTTTGGGCCAACCCGATCCATATCTTCTTCTGTTTTCCTTTTCTTACTACGACCCCTGCTTTTGATCACTTTACCCTTTCTTGACCTCTTACCACTCAAGACAACCGATGGCTCGTTCTCATTTTCTACTTCTACTTCAATGACCTCACTTGTTCCATTATCTAAAACCCTACATTTATCCAAAGCTATCAAAGAAAGCAACGTAAGAGTCTTACCCAACCCCATGTCATCCGCAAAGATCCCACCACGTAAAGGCTCAGGTCTTACATCTGTCTGATAATTCGTCAACACATTCACGAAACCATCATCATTAACCTCCCAAAATGGAGGCAAATCATCCGAATTCTCACGACGATACAACCAATACAAACCCTCCTTTTGATGAACAAAAAGATCCGGCAAGATAAAATCTTTAGGCGCTTCCATCGCCCCATTCACCACATTTCGACTCAAATTCTCATCAACCAACTTAAAAACCTCATCTAAATCACCCCTTTTCTTATCTTTCACAACCATTGATTCAGAACAACTAAACAAAGGACTATTCTCACTAATCAAACACAAACCATTCCGCAAAAACGCATCTTTAACAGTTTCAAAGGCTTCAAACTTGGCGAAAACATGAACATGACACGGGATTTTAAACCTTACACTACTACTACGAACGTTTGGTACAATGCCAACAACATGAATTAAACAAGAATCAATTAAAGGGGCTAAAACAGAAGCTACCTTCTTTTCGATATGCCCGACTTGAGCCATTCGAGTATTGATCACTTTGATTGCATTCGAGTCGAACCGATTTAAGGGCTCTCGATCAAGAGCCACCATTTCACGCCCACTGATTCGGCCATTGTAGTATTGTATGCCCACAATGTTGGCTATAATGAAACCAACCATGTATGTTTCTTGTTGTTGATCCATTGATTGTGATTGTGATTGTGATTCTTGAATTGAAGCAAGTGGTAATTGATCAAGATTCATGGCTTTTTTTTTTCCCCCAAGATTTTTGTGTGGGTTAATGAGGGTTTCAAACCGACTTCTGTTTTTGTGTGTTTCAAAGTTGAATTGAAGAGCGGCGTGTAGCTGTGTTTTTAAACCGAAGGGTTTCAAACCGACTTCTGTTTTTTCGTATTCCAAAGTTCTCGTTCGTAAGAGTGTCAATTACCACCTCTTTAAATTACTTCCGTCAATTACTAAATACTACTAATTTCTTATCTTTAAATTTTAAGGTTTAAAAATAAAGAAAATGTAAAATATTATAGATATAGATATAGAGTAGAAGTTTTAATGCAAAAAGGAATAGTTTTTAAGAAGTTTTAATGTAATGAGAGTAATAATAATATTACATTAAAAGTACATCACTTGAAAAGAAATTAACAATTTATTTTATCAAAAATCCTTGAACGAGAAAAACCGGTCGGTTTAACTTCAAACAAGTTCTATATGTAATCGAAGTGGTTAAATGACCGGGCACGGTTCAAATTTCAAAACGTTGTCAATATGTCCTTTTTGTGAATGGCGACTTATTTTATGAGTTGTAAGTTTATTATTATAAAAATTACTATAGAGTATAACAAGCCGTATTTAAAGCAATTATTTAAAATGAAAATATATTAGAACATTTTATATATAATATAAAAATTCTATAATTTGGTAACCCAAATTTGATGGATAGTGAGTGTGATTTGATTAGTGTTAGAACATGCAAATTACACCAAATATATATTTGATATATTGATTGATGCATAATTTTGATTTTTGACCCAGCCTCTCTATATCTCAATCATGTTATCTGGGGCATGGATTCTCAATGCAAAAATAATGTACGTAATAATGATAATAATATTCATGCAAACATGCTTATATCAGGTGAATTCCAATTCGGATTCTGATGAGATTGCGACATTACCCGGCCAACCCCCCGTCGGTTTCAAGCAATTTGCAGGGTATATCACCGTGGATGAAACCAAACAGAGATCTTTGTTTTATTACTTTGTTGAAGCTGAATCAAATCCATCTTCCAAACCACTTGTTCTTTGGTTTAATGGAGGTCATTTGACTAATTTTAGTTTTCGTTCATTTACTTATTTTGCGCAAATGGGTATTTGTTTAGTGCAAAAAATTTGAAATTTATTTGGTATTATGATGTTTTTGCAGGGCCGGGTTGCTCGTCTGTTGGAGCTGGGGCTTTTGTTGAGCATGGGCCTTTTAAACCAAGTGGTGGTGTCCTCCTGAAAAATGATTATAGTTGGAATAAAGGTAAATCAGTAACTTTATTTTTTACCATTTGTCCATTTGATTATCAACTTTGTTACATATGTATGAAACTGATTACCCGAAAGTGATTTCATTTTAAGACAAGAGTCTTTTTGTCTGATACATCTTGTTTATGCAAGTTTTTGATGTGTCCGTCCGTGATCATGGGTTTAGGGGCGAAACAACCATACCTCATCAAACTTTGTTGGAATGAATAACAAGGCCAAATTATGCTGATTTTTTTGCCTATGTGTCCTTTTGGTGCATGCATATGCATGTTTTGTGTCTGCGCATTTTTGGCAAGGGCATATCCTTACAGTTCTTGCCCGTAGCCGTATGACGGGCTTATCACAAGATGGCACTGTCCCACAATTGCAAATGCTTTTCTATATCCAGTTTTATTTTTGAAGTATGGCCATTGGAATCACTTTATGTCAAAATGTGCATAAAGATAATTTTCTCAGTGTGCCTGATCTATACAAATTGCCGATGTAAACTATATACTGTCTGATAAGTTTTGTTTCATGATCATCAAAGGATAGTTTAACAGAAAGTTTAACAGTATAGATTATACTTAATATTGTATGTTTTCTGACAGAGGCAAATATGCTGTACTTGGAATCACCTGCTGGAGTGGGATTCTCTTATACTGTAGAAAAATCGCCAGTCAATGATGTCACTACAGGTTTTTTGCTTCTTATAAAGAGTGTGAATCATTGGTTAGGGTTGAAAATATGTATGTGGCTCTTTGTTTTTGTAAAATATTATTATTATCGTTAATTTTGTCGAATACAATTTTGATGATCGCAGTCAATGACAATGAGCAGAATGTAATTGACTATTGTTTTCTGACTTCAGCTGGTGATAATCTTGCTTTTCTTGAGAAATGGTTGGAGAAATATCCAGAGTACAAGAATAGAGAGTTTTACATTACAGGCGAAAGTTATGGAGGTAATATATGCAAAGAGCTTCCAAAACGGATCAGTTGTCAAAATGTGCACATTATATGCATGTAATCCATTTAGTATTAAGCTAGGCTTGTTCAAGTGGTTGAGGCTTATGTCGGATAATTTAGAGGTCGATATGGGTTAATTGATAAGGGCAATAATTCATGTCCTCGGGTGCTGACCGTGTTGTGTTCATTATGTGTTCGGTTTAAGGATATGATCCCTAACACAGGTTAACAATGAAGTCATGAAGATTCTTTTCTAAATCGCGATTCTTAGAAGAGGCAAAATAGGCCGGGTTGTGTGAAGGGTCAAAACAGGCAAATTCTAGTATTGATCAAATCAGGTTGACCCGTAAATGCTTTTTTGGTCATTGCTTAAATAATTACACACTATAACTTATTGTTTGAAAGGCAAAGAGTGACACACATACAAACCATCTATTACTTAGACCAATCATCTCAACTGAGGCTTGAACCCACAGCCTTTTAGTTGATGAGTCGTTCCAATGCGGTAGATAACTAAATGGGTAAATATGATGATAAATGTTTGAGCACTACTACAATAATAATCTAGATCATTAGATGGAATGACTTAGAAGGATGCATGCATGAAAAATACATATTGGGCTGCTTCCAACATGTTTCACACATTTGACCCGTTTCTTTTTTAGCTACTTATAATTTTAGCTCAACCCAAGTCAACTCATTCATAAGTGATGGGTCAAAATTTTCTTTACTGTTGATTACATTATGCAAACGTTAATTCTCTCCTACAGGACACTATGTTCCTCAGCTAGCAACTCTGATAGTTCACTCAAAAGTCGAGATCAATCTGAAGGGAATCTCAGTGAGTGAATTCAATGATACGTTCTTATAAATCGCCCTATTTTTTCCTTAATGAACTTAACTTTTGTGGTGTAGATAGGTAATCCACTTTTGGAATTCGATACGGATTTCAATTCAAGGGGAGAGTATCTTTGGTCTCATGGTTTGATATCAGATGCTACTTTTGATATGTTGAATAGAGTATGCAACTACTCCACTATAAGAAGACAAGGCAACTTTAAGTCTATCACCCCAACTTGCTCTCATGTTGCAAATCAAGCTTCAAAAGAGATTGGTAGTTTTGTTAATGATTATGACATCACACTCGACGTTTGTTTGTCAAATGTTTTCTCACAAACACAAGTCCTCGAGCAAAATGTGAGTTAAACAACTTCCCAACTGTTCTTTTATGGTTAATAGAGGTACCAATTTCGACCTATTAGTTTATGAATTGGGACGGGTATAGTGACTGAATGAGTCAAGTGGGTTGAGCCTGAGCGCACCCAATATGTATTGCTAATACATGATACCTCAAAAATCAATTTATTAAAATGAAAATGATTTTTGTCTGCACCTAATTGAACAAAACAAGTAATAAAGGAAAATACTGGACAAAAAACTGTTTCTAGCCAACCTGAGCCAAACCAAAGTAACCTGTTTTGACCCATTACTCAAAGTGTTTGACCGAATCATCTTGCGACCTATAGTGATAATGATCAATATTCTTTGTGTCCCTAATGAATGTTTTTACTTGACAGCAAGATATAGAGACAAAGGTAGATGTTTGCGTGGAGGATGAAACAACTAAATACTTAAACCGAGAAGACGTTCAAGCCAGTCTCAATGCTCGCCTTGTGGGTGTCAATGAATGGGCCGCTTGTAATGAGTAATACACAAACTCCAAGATTCTACTCATACCTATGAATCCAACGTCGTATATTAACAAAAACTGTATTGTCTTTATTGACAGCAGGGCTTTAAACTATGACATGAACAGTATGGAGGAACCAATGACTCCTGTGTTGGCCTCCCTTCTCAAGTCTGGCCTCAGGATGTTTATTTACAGGTCAGTGTAGTAGTGCCTGTCCCCGATCCCCACTGATTAATAGTCCAACAATAACAACTTAAGCGGAGCGCTGCTGAATGTTGTGGTAGAAATTGAGAGGAAGAGAATTATTGATCAAACTAAAAACTGATTTCATTCATTTACCGCCTAAACTATATAATACTGTTCAACGGCTATAACCGCTCGTAACAACCTAACTTTACAACATGTCATTATTAGTCCCTTAACTACTAAACTTGACATTCTTGACTAAACTAGAATTATTCTATAACACTGAATGTGTTCAATTATTGCTATCGTATTTATCCTGTAATCCGGTTACATTGGTATCCTGAACCTTGATGATGTGACAACCATATAAGTTGACATGTCATTCAACCTGTTTACAAGTTATAAAAGTTCTTAGTTCTTACACATACAAAAGAAAAATCGGAAGTTCGTTACATACAAAAGAACAAGTTTTAAAGTAGGATACATACTATACATTTTCATGCATAGCTATGGAAGATCAAACCTTATATGATAAGATAAGAAATATTAAATAATGTATTCCAGTTCATTTGTATAAGAACCATACAGACGTGAGACATCATTTGTGTACTGTAAGTGAGCAAAACTTGTCCAATCAGTGAAAGAACCAGAATTGAAAGTGACCGTACCACAATTTTTTTTCGCTAGCTTTGTATCGGCGTAAAGTAACGATAACGGCTAGATTGTTACAATTTTTAGCAATTTTTAAAGATTTTTGGCTATTTTTAGCGGGTTTTAAGAATTTTTGGCAATTTTGGTAGTTTTTATTTCTCATTTAGCCAACAAGCATATCTTTACAAGTTTTAAGGGTAGTTATATTGAAAATCTTTTGAAAGTTTAAGGGTAGTTATATTGACCGGTATCTCATATTTATTTGACCCGTAGCAGTGTAGCACCAATAAAAAATACATCATTTAAAAAATAAAAAAAATTACATGGATTTAGTGGACCCCTAGTCCGGGCTACCCCTATTATACATGTGGTTCCGCCCCTGTGTGCAATATTATTAATCTCTTTACGTAACTTTTTACAGTGGGGATCAAGATTCGGTCATACCTTTAATCGGGACACGACTAGTGGTCAATGACCTGGCTAATCAATTAGGATTGAAAATAACCATACCATACAGGTCATGGTTCAGTGGCAACCAGGTTCGTTCACTTCTATTGTCAAAATTCATGTTTACCTGGCTAGAATATTTTAGCTAGAGGTGGCAGTTTTGAGTCTTTTATACGGAAACAAGTCTATTCAGGATGTCATACATTGTTCTATTACAAAAATCATACTGTATCATTCTTTAACCATATACTGTAGTTTCGTAATCATATTCAATACACTACTTATTAGTGGAATGTGGACCAAAAAATGTTGGTGGTTCGGGCCAACCCAAGGTGACTTGTTTGACCCTTACCCACCTGACCTCTAACCCATCCGTTTGCCACCTCTACAAGTCGTATTCAGGTTTCATTTTTTTTAGTTACCAAGTTCACTTTGGGCAGGTTGGTGGATGGACACAAGTGTATGATGATGTTCTAACTTTTGCTACTATTAGAGGGGCGTCGCACGAAGCTCCATTTTCACAGCCAGAGCGGTCGATTAATCTATTCAGAGGGTTTTTGAGTGGGAAACCATTGCCATCAGAAGACGACATCATGCAAAAGAATAAAAACCCACATCCATCTTCTTTAGACTAATAAAAAACTGTTATCACACAATTCTTGGCATTTTTTGTTTCAGTAAATAAATTCCTCGTTCAACCGATGTTGTGCCATTCATCTCCAATAAGTCTGAACAATGTTTTGATGCGCAGGCAGTCTCAAAGATTTATGAGCTTTTTGGTTTTTAGGATTAAGCATCGCATCAGTTACTAGCAGATTGAGGAACCATATATATATATATATATATATATATATATATATAATGAATGAATGAAATGTAACCATGTTTGCTAATCACTAGAACTTAAAATCTTACAAAAGAAGTCACTTGTAAATTTATCAGGCACTAGTGCACTACATATTACATAATATCATTATAACCTTTTTTTTTTTTTTTAAACAACAAATCTATTCTACTCCTAAACTACCCCAAATAATACTACACTATCCTATGTCAAGAATCGAACATTGAGATTTACCCGGTTCCCCTAACCTAATCTACTTTTGGTTGGGCTTGGCCATCCGTCTTTTTTGGGGTTCTAATGTTCTATTAGTATTGGATAAACCAGAAGGCCCATTTGCAACTGGATCCAACTACCCATTGTTACAAGATATTTAATATGGGGATAACTTATATGATGTTAACAGTATATAGTTAGGTGATGTTTGTGAATGTTTGTGAGGGGAAACATTAAATTCAGGGGGTCCCCCTTTTATCATTAAAATATTTATGTGTGTGCAGTAGGGTGATGTTAGCAGCATATAACATTTTCCCATTTAATATACATGGTAATTTCGTTATCCTTATCCGTTTTGAAGATTTATGTTTTTTCAGATAGTGGTTTAGTGCTCTTATATTGGGTTTATCCACTCTAGCCCTACCCTTTTCACCAGGTCATCGGCGATTTGTTGGTGTTTCTGTGTTCGTGTGGTTCTCCTCCACAGCTATATTGGATTAAGATTTTGAGTGCTTGAATGAATTATAACTTAACTAAATTGAATTGGGGCATTGTTTTTTAGTTTGTATTTGTTTTCCTCATGTATCTACTTTTTTTACTACAGTTTTTAGTATAGAAGCATAGTATATGTGAAGTATAAATGGTAGCAACAAAAAATTTGTTATTGTATATATATAATTTGCGTGCGTGGTTTTGCGTGCTAAAATGTTTTGTCCGTTTGTATTGTAATATGTTATATAAGATAAATTAATTATGTGGGGCTTCAATTAGAGAAAGGTTTTCAAATGCATTATTTGGATATCGTGTTGGTGCATTTGGAAGTCAAGGAACGATAAAAGATTCAACAACGGTGAGGTGTGTCCTATGGCAATTTTCCAAAACATACAAAGCCTCGATTTCCTTTGGTATAGGTATAGATCAAAAAACGATAGCCTTAGATGGGATGATTGGCGTTTGTTCAATTTCACTTAGTTGTCTTGTATTCTGGTATTTGGTTCGCTTGCATTTTTGGCAAGGATATGTGAATAATATATATACTTACATTTCAAAAAAAAATATAGATGGGTTGGTATCGAAAGTCCACATTTAGATCTCGGTTAAAACAACGCATGTTAGACCTTTTAATATTCACGGGTAATTTACATTTTTAAAAATAAAGTTATGGTATTAAATATTTGATGGATTTCATGATAAATTGATAAGTAATAAAATAATATATTCAATGGGTTATAATTAGAAAAAGAAAGATGTGAGCCAAAAATAACTTTTCAACGGCTTTATCTTCTTTCTATCATTCCATGTGTCTTTTTATGTTTCTAGAAAAAGGTGAGTAGGTGGGAAAGCATGTAGCAGCCGTTTGAAAATGCTCAATGTTCCACTATCTTTAAAAAAAAAACAACTAAAATAGCTCTCTTATCCAATTGGTAAACCAAGAGAAAACTTTCTTGATACCATTTGAAAAAACTTTTAATTCTCATATACCCCGTAATATTAGGGTGAAAGGTGTGATTGACATGGAGGTATCATTTTCCACCCACTTGTTTTTAGCAATTTTTGACATGCGACATTGGCAATGACGGATCTAGGAATAAAAATCGAGTGTATAATTATAATTCATTCACTTAAAATGCTTCAAAATGCTTACTTAATTACCTAGATCCAAATCTTTGGATAACATGTGTCCAAATATAATTTTTCATATGCTTGTTAAAAAATTTTATAATATAACCTAGGTTCATAGACCTATGTTGGTTTAACATAAAACAGCCCTTGGACGTTGGCAAGGGAAATTGGCATAGTATGCCTATGTAACAAAAATCGGCATAGGCATGTGACATAATTTATGAGAGGGTCCATCATGTTTTGGCATGTGAATTAATTACGTCATCCAATCACAAGGTGACACATGACAACAATCAACATCCATCCACAATTTCTATTTTGACAAGAATTGACATCTTCACCTCCAACAAATGACATGTTTTAGGGTGGAGGGAGTGGGAGGGCTCCAACCCTCCCAAATTTATCCAATCAAATTTCTCCACCTCATTTCAACCCTTCAACCCTCCATTCAACCTTTTTTACTGGCGCCCATCATTCTCAACCCTCCCAAATCCTTTTTTAAATATTCATAATTTATCCTTCAAATTTATAAATTTGCAACATTAACCCTTCCAACATTATCCACTTACAGATTTTTGAAGATTTTAATCAATTGTGAAAGCATATAACAAATTCAACAC
>JAOEHQ010019187.1:0-14822 GCA_025447715.1 Asclepias incarnata
AGTTAAAGACCGGTGTCTTAGACACCGGACTTCCCACTTTTACAAATTTTCTGACAACGAATACCATTTACACCATACGTTTAAAATTTTGAACTACCCGTACAAATTTTTCGATGAATGTCTATAACTCTATATATGCCTGTCCGACCTTGATTGGGCAAAGCACGTGACGGGGACTGTGACCCACATTGCACATGGCAATCACTTGGATTGTTCCATTCGCATGATACATCTTTTTTTTTTTAATTAATTAAGAGTTAAACATCACCATTATTCTTTCTGCTTTTACATAAACAAAAGATTAACAACTTACAATAATACATTACGTGTGTATCCCATATATCAAATTAAATATATCATCCGTCTAAAAATCAATGTTTTAAAAACCGGATTTTTCGTTGAACCGGCCAGTCAATCGCGAAATGTCGAACCGGTCGGTTCAACCGTTTGGTTTTTCTTTTTTTTTTCTTTTTAAAAATGATACTAAACTTGTTACATTCCATTCAAAAATATTACCAAATAGTTATAATCTAAAGAAAATATATGTTTTAGTGTTCACAAACAACTAAAAATAACATTAGAGTATACACATCATCATAGAAATAACAAAAAAAAAAACTAAAAAAAATAAATTCAAAACCGGTTGAACAGAAAAAACCGGCCAAAACCGAAAAAACCGGCCGGTTCGAACAATTGAACCGGACTACTAAAAAACCGGGTTTTAAAAACCGGGCTCTCGACCGCGAACCGGTCGAACTGGCCGGTCCGGTTCGGTTTTTAAAACATTGCTAAAAACTATACATCATCTATAAAGCAAAATAAAAAAAAAATTTAAAAAAAACCAAGCCTTCAGACATGTAAATGAGTTGATTGAGGGTGTAGCCTAAATGTGAGACCTTCTAACAAAATATGGTGTTCGATCTTTGTGGTGAACATTCTTGGATGACCTTCACTGTTCCTTTAACTCGATTTACCTTTAACACGTTGGGTCTAGGACGGTCT
This sequence comes from Asclepias incarnata, assembly GCA_025447715.1. Classification (NCBI taxonomy): domain Eukaryota; kingdom Viridiplantae; phylum Streptophyta; class Magnoliopsida; order Gentianales; family Apocynaceae; genus Asclepias; species Asclepias incarnata. The sequence continues at coordinate 1,003 of JAOEHQ010019187.1, forward strand.
GGTGTGGTCGACCCAAGATTAACAAAATTATATTCTTTTAATAAAAAAAGCAAGAAAATCCTAATAATGTTTTAGTCTAGTGCCATGTGACTATGTGTGTTGGGCGTTGGCTTACCAACTAAAATATCACTACATAGATGTTTGCACCATGCGGCAGCGATGGTGGTAGCGGCGGCGATGTGGTGGTGATAACGATGGCGGCGAGTAGTCTAGTGTTGATTGTATATTAGAGGGATTGGTTCAATAAGATGAACACCAATCTTGCGACGGTGATATTTGAAGAGTCGTCAATTCATAGTGGCCCCCGGCCCCCATCATATAGATGTGGATAAGTAGTATTTAATTGATTGGGATGTGATTTCGATATGTATAACATGGCATGTAGTTTGAAAATAGCCTAACAAGTAACAATTTTGTTTAATATGTAAAGTACGTACCTTTACAAAAAAAAAGATATATAAATCTTATGGAATCAAATCTTCTCTTTTATTTTTCGATATTCACAAGTAGAAATCTTTTTATGATGCCAAAATTTAAAAGAAGTACGTGGAACGAGTCCTTAACTTTTAAGGGACAACAAGAATAAAATACATGACAAATATAAATAGTCAAGCTAGACAAGAGAGACACTTAGCTAGATTTCAAAGATATTAGCCACAAGATAACTATAATTATTATTCGATACCAATATATATATAAATCACGGGGTTACAAGATTATTTAGAATCAAGATCAAGTACAAATTGTTGACAAAATTTCTATATCGACACGTACGTATGGGGGCGAATTCCATCTAGTCATGACACCATCGATTCGCGACGAAGCTCGTTATGAGGGGGTTTCATTTTCATGGAGCTAGCTAGAAGAAAAATCACTTATATTTCCATAAAAAATAGATGTAACAAAGATTAAATACATACACACTTACACATTAGATGAATTGATGTTGTACATCCACTTGTATAGAAATTTATTAATTGTACTATATATAGCTAATTGATTGATGTTAATAGCATCTTTTATGATTCAAAGAATTGTAAGAAGGGTTAGTAGTATTGTGATTGTGGTAAGTTTCGTGAGAAAAGTGTCCACTTGAAGTATCAATACGCCTTTGAGTTTGAACTTTTGTGTTTGAGGACTTTGATCTTGATTGCTTACTCCTTCTTGGATTAGTTGAAGATCGTGGGATGAATACTCCGGTTCCTTTGATTTCTCTTCTAGCGTTTTGATCATGAAAACTTGGTTGATGGTTATGGATTGGATGGATTGCTTGAGAGATAGCCTAGAGGAGGAGAAAAAAGAACACGCGCAGAGACACATAAATATATATGTTACCTAAATAAGTGGAGCTTTACAAAAGTAGTACGGAGTACGTAATAGTTATTTTTAGTTTGTGTTAAAAATTTATTAACATCTTTTTTATAACCTAGGTATCCGAGCTGACTAATCTCAGGGAGACTACCCACTTTGCGGGTAGCCATAGTCGTCGTGGTGAAACTTCGTGGCCACAAATAGAATCCAACTTAGCGCGCCTTTCTAATTTTCATGAATGTTTACAAATGAGAGAGGGAGATATATAAAAACCTGGAAAGCAACAGGAGGCAAGTGAAGAGTAGGGTCTTCATCATCATCATCATCCATGATCAAAAGGGAGATCCTTTGACTCAAGTCTGCAAAGAACAAATCATCTTCAACAACTTCCATCTTTGTTTGCAATAATATATTAAGCTAGCTTTCAACTATCACAACTTACAAAACTACTTAATAAGTAGCTAGCTACTTTCAAGTGTTGCTTCTCTAATTTCTTTCTGGTTTTTTGGCTGCCAGAAGTGAATAAATAGGGAAAGGAGAAGGTATGGGTGTTGAGTAAAGAATGTAAGAATATGTGTTTGGGGCCGGTGGGGCCTTGTGGGGGGGATTCAATTCTTCTGAGGGGCTGGACATGTGAGGTAGTGGGTCCCAATAAGCCAATCTGTCTACTTTACGACCCACAAGAGGATCATGAAGTGTGTTTATGATTCTATCCAGTTGCGGGAAATAAGATAGATAGATTAGGAGCTGAGCAGCAGAGAAGCCAAGGCAACAACACACCCACCACCCACACATATAGATTTCTCTCATCCACAACATAAATCTATCTTGAGATAGATAGAGAATATACTTAATTGGTTGTCATTCTACTTTCTACATGACCATTTTAATTACATGCACTTGCACACTGCCTGCCAAAATAATTATATAAACATACATGCATGCTACTACAACTAGTTAATGTTCACTGTAGCAAGAAGCTACAAAAAAGCCATAGGTGTCACACACATGCATGCATGGGTGAGAGAATATATATATCTATATTGTGATCAATAGATCCATTTACTTTGTATAGCCTAGCTTTATCTTAGTCTACCATTTTTTTGAGTTGGTTATTGTCAAATATGGTGCTCTTTCTACATCTGTTTTGCACTTTTGTTCTTTGCATCAGATCTTATGTTTTTAAGGGATCTTGAACATCAGCCACACACCAAATTAAACTTCCCATTCCATATATACAAGAGTGTTGACAACTGGTATCCCTTAGGAGCAATTATCGGTTCTCGTAGTCTTGCAGGGTGGTAATGAGTATATATCAATTCGATACACAGAATCAAGGAGTTCTTGCTACCGTACTTTTTTTTTTCTTCCAAAAGTTGTGTTGACAACAAATTTACCTCATAGTTTATATCCCCACCAAAAAAAATGAAAAGAAAGAACAATACTTAGTTAAAATATATATGCCATATAGACATAGTCATCAATGAGAAAATATATAAAAATGACTGAATAACTTTCATTTAATAAATTAACTTTAATGACAATGTTACATGTGTCACGATCCAAACAGATATAATTAATTAACATGCCTAATCTATACATTATACATATATATATAATCCATAATACAAACCATATATATACCGTCTAATTTGTAATCACACTAAGACCATAGGATTAATAGGTGGTTAAGCTCCACTAATTGTCCTACTAATTAATAGAAGCTGGCTAGTGCTTAATTTTTTTCAATATGTGTCACAAGTTAATGAAGTTATTCATTCTAATTAATTAAAAGAATGTTTAGTCAATATATAATATATGTGTAAATTTGTTACCTCTATTATATTTGATTCTTTTAATTTGTTGGAATGCACCCCAACTTACTTGGGTTGATTGATTCCTTCCCAAGTTATGGTACATAGCACATAGCCTAGCTAGCTAGCTAGACCAATATTGTTCCTTTGATTGATTCTGACCCCCCCATGTTCTTGAATCAAAACAAATGTTAAATAATATATGTACACATTGGAACCTAGATCTGACCCCAACTCCCAAGTTAAAAACTTTCTCTCTAGCTTCTTCCCTCTTTCTATTAGTAAGTAATATTTATTTTAGACAGTTTCAACTTCCGATCGATAATTTACAAATTTTGGGATAAAATATACGAACACGAATTAAAGACTCTCTAGCAACCTTATATGCTCTTGATTTTGTGCCAAAAAAACCACGAGAATAATCCCATAGTGATACTCCACCGAGATAGTGTGATACCTAGACATACTATAGTCGAATAATTACTTTTAGAAAGTTTTTACATGAACATTTAAATGTCTATGTTGGCATGTTGTTGGGCTAGTATCGATCTTAACAACAATTGGTGATAGAAGGATTTGTCTATTGATTTTATTATATATATTAGCATTTGTTTCTTTCAGTTATCAATATAGGATTGGGTTAGACCATCAAATGGGTTCACACTTCACACCCAACATAACATTCACTTTGTTAACCCAAGTCTCATCAATCTCTCTCTCACACACAAATAATGTTCAAATTAAATAGAGTAATTGTTAATTCTTGAATATACACTAAATCCTCTACCTTTCATTTTAATAGAATTTCTAATGGATAAATTCCAAAGCTATTTAGGGCTAGATAGATCTCAACAACACTACTTTTTATATCCACTTATCTTTTAGGAGTATATTTATGTACTTGCTCATGATCATGGTTTAAATAGATCAATTTTGTTGAAAAATGCAGGTTATGACAATAAATCCAGTTTACTTTAATTTATAAAATACCATACATAAAAGTTGAAAGTATATAATTGTAAAATATAAATGAGATGACTTATGTCTTAACTTTAAAAAATTTCAACATTTAAACCAATCTCCCTAATATAATACAATCAACACATCTAACAACTAATAGACATGGTCTACCATAAATACTATTAATTAATTAATTTACAACATCTACCCTTGACTCCTAAAATAACTACACTACCCCCTTATACATCAATAACCTACACTATTTGTCGCCACCGCCACCAGTCATCGTCGCCGCCGCCACACCGCCGCAGGGCATCTTTCTAGTAACTGTAAATTCTTAAGGATACATTTACATTAATGGTTCAACTGGTGTTAGGTAACCCAGCTTGAATTGAAATAACTACCCTCATTTAATTAGCTAGATTCTATGATACCCAGGAGAAAGAAAACATGGAATGGGCATAGAAAATGCGAAGTCGTGTTTCTTTTTATTTACTTTCTTACTAAAACAGCGGTTTCATATGTTTTCGAATTAGTTACAATAGAATAAGCGTGAAACTTCTATTGTGGGCTTTTTATTTATTTTCCCTTCTTGAAATGATTTGTACAAGACAAAAACTATTTAACATGCATCAACACCGCCTTATATTCATGACATTACAACATGAATGTTTATATAGATACAGAGTTGCATTCTACGTATTGATTGAACTTTGAACTTGACCCTTCAAACAAATTGGTCAAGTTTTGCCGATGATGGTATCACAACACACATCATGTATTCACCCTGTGACATAATTTAATAAGTTTGTACAAATCGCTGATCTTACATCATAAGATACAGAACTACCTATATATGCCTTACCTCAAATTTTTATTATGACCCAAAAAATTTGTGCCTAGAAAGGGCCATTTGCTGTTCTAGTAATATTTCAATTCGAGTTTATAAAAAAATCAGTAATTCATATTTCTTTATAAATACGGGTATAAACGGAAAGTTCTATGTGAAAAACATGGGAGCCGAACTAAAGACAACCTAGTACACATTTGTTCATGTTCCAAGCTAGCTGCCTACTGAAGCATCTCCTCAACATGACATCTGCAGGATGCGTTGGTATAGTCATCAAAAAGCATATATACACTCTTTCTCCACTTGCTACTTGCTAGCCAAGAATTAAATACGAAATATGCTAATGAACTACAGTTGAATTGTTTGTAACAGAACTATGATCATGTTTCAATATTAGAGCATAAAGTATTTCGTTCCACGCATCTGGGACACCAGGAAGACACCAATGGCTGCAATCCTGTCTGTGTTTAGCTACAGGGCTCAGCTTTGGGCCAAGATAATACAAAGAAGGATGCCCGTCTTTTCTCTTTGATGACATAATGGTCGTGTTGAGTATATTCAACACTTTAGTATCATCATTTGATGAGGTGTTTGAGCGAGTTGAGATTACTTCTCGGAATATATGGTATTGTGACCATGTTGAAGATGGTTGCACATGTGACGAACCTAAACTTGGTAGTGTTTCTTTGTGGCAATTTCCACCGGCTCTCCAGTTCCCACCTCTGTAAAGATGATTATTCAACATGGCCATTTCAACATGTTTAATTATTTATTGTTAGCTGATCAAACATATAAATCCAAAATGTTAAGCTAAAAGGCGAATATGTCAAACTTTCCCAGTGTATTTCTGATGAATACCTTCAATATCATTTTATTCGAAAATCAGATTATATTTGTAATAAGATGATTTTCATAAAACAAATTTAATGCATTAGACTTACGAAACAATAGACAAATCAATATTTGGGTCAACCAAACCCACCTGGCCCATACTAAAAAAATTATACATTTTGACAGATTCCCTTAAAGATTATTGTGTCTTGTTTCAGGCAGACCGGGATGAACCAGGGTAAAAAGGTAAAAAGATATCAAAGAACGAACCTGAAATGTACAGGTGCATATGTGCGAAAAAATACTTGTGTCTTCGTATTATCTACTTCACTATTAATCCAAGATACAACAGTGCCTAATGCCTTTCTGTATGCAGTTTCGACTTTCATTTCCATCTTGACTTGTGCTCCGTCTTGGAAGTAACAACCCCTGATCGGTCATAAAATCGAATCAGTATGTGTAACAGTGTAACTTTAGCCAGCAGCCAACAACCCCATACATTTCTTTGTATATAGGGGTTAGGATGTATGTTTTAAAAGTGATTATGTGATGATTGACAACAGAATAAGATGATAAACCTTAATAGGTGTTAGCATAGAAGCCAATGCTTGGATGTATCTAAAATGCTTAAAGTTGTAATAATCAGATAAATGTTATTCTAATTTGTTTAGAGTTGTGGAATAATTTGAAAACAGAACATCATTTATGAATTTGAAATGCTAAGGTTGCATTTAGTTGTAGAAAATGTTTTCTAATTTTCTATTTATAATTTTCTAGAAAATGGAAGGGGTTTTCCATCTCTAGAAAACAAATGAAAATTATAAAAACACTTTCAAAATTAAAAAATGTTATTTTAATTTTTCATATTAGAAAACTAGAATACACGTTGAAGAGAGGGGAGGGAGATGGGACATGAAGAATGGAAAACATCAAAATATTGTTTTCCAAATTTATGTTATAAAATGGAAAATGATGGTTTCCATTCTCTTGAAAAACTTTTCTATAAAACTCTAATTTGATCACGTTTTCTGTTTTCCATGTTTTCTTGGAAATTTTTTCTAGAAAACAAAAGAGTGTTTTCTACAACTAAACAAGGCCTAAATGTTTGACCTTAAAGTCAAACATACCCGTATTTTGGAAACTCTTATCAAGAAGAAAACACTTTTAAAAAGTGCCAATTATATATTATATAAACACAGAAAATAGTGAAAGACACATTTTAAAGAGTCAGTGCTATATTTGCAACCAAAATCATACTTAAGAATTTAAAAAGTTAGATGGTTGACCAAAAAATCAAACTATACATTAATAGAAAAAAGATAAGTGACATACCCCCTGATGGTCTTTTCATTATTCCACCAATGTCCTGTGTTAAATACGAGAACATCAGCGTCTCGCCATTTCATTGAGGTCCAATCCATTTGGTCCAACTTGAGAGTAGTCCTTATTTTCAAGGGAGAATTAGGAGGCGGCCTGCTTTGCAGCACAAGGAAAGGAGCCCTATAGTACTCAATAGTACAGTTGTAGTCCCTAAATTTGAACACCAAGAACCCTTTGTGTTTAGTTATCGGGTTTCCATTTACTTCATATATTGAATCATTGTTTCTGCTAGAACTAACTGCAGAAGACAGCATGCACAGGAGGGACTCCCATTGGTTTCTGCCGATCGAGTCTCCTACAAAGACTATCCGTTTGTTCCTTATGTTTTCCAGCATTCTTTTCCCGTTAAAACTATTTTCAACACGAAACAGGTAAAAGTAATAAGATTCGTTGCAACTTGAAAAATCAGACAATTAGATATTTCACGACTATAATTTGCATTTCCAGAAGTCCGTTGTCATAAAAATGTCAAAAGGTTCAATAAGTTAATGGTTTCTTCAGTTACATATGTGTTAAAAAAATCTATCACCTTCAGCTACAGTTTCTATGATCACTCATGCAATTATGAAATTAGAACAGAATTGTTCAATTTGAACTTATAAAGTTCAATTTGAACTGATAAAGATAAAGAAAGATTGAACTTTTGAGTATGAACTTCAATAAAATTGTCAATTATATTCGCAAACTGACAACCAATACTCAGCAAAAACTGGCTAGACTTGGGTCACAATTTCAACTCGTATGAAAACGACCATCTTGGGTTCTATTAATAGAAACAGTCAAACATACACAAAGTGAAAAATAACTAGATAATGATAGTGGTTTCAAAGTGATAGCTCCAACTTGAGGCCTTTGAGGGATTAGAATCAGAATAAAATAACTACATAGTGAATAGATAGATGCTTCTTGTAAGGAATATTAGTACTTAGTAACTTTATGAAACCTGTATATATGATCTGGTTGTTGAATGCGCACTTCCAAAGGTCAAAGCGATTATTGCAACTTAAAGAATGGAAACAGATAATAGACTTTACCAAAGTTGGTTATCATAGGAAACACATAAGGATCAATAACTTCATGGTTCCTTCAATCACATTTGCTGATAAGAAAGTTCATTTCAAGGCATGCTACATTATAAACAGATCAAAAGGTAAAACCTTGCTACACAGGAAATGGTAATTTTACATGCATTACAATATTCGGTTAACTTTGATCAACTCCATACATCGCTCTTGAAAATGCTTCTTTTTTTTTTACTCAAAACCTGAAAACTAGAATAATATACTAGGACACTTAAAGTAGCTAGACATCAGTAAACAAAAGCGGACATTTTATGTCATTAAAAGAGCAAGGAATTACAAATAAAAAGCTTATTAACTGAAAAAAAAAAGATCTCTACTAAAGAAATACTGATGGGCATTTTCTGGTACACTCTCGGGATACTGAATCAAACAAACAAGCAAGAAAGAAAAATAGAAAAGGTTAAAACAAATTAACAAATCTAAAGTTAACCAATGACTAGATGACTTGAGTAATCAAAAGAGTTTCTATATATAGCAGGCACCTATTTACAACATCTAATTAGAAATGGGCGAGTAAATTGATATCCCAACAACCCACAACATCTAGCATTACTTCCATAAGTTTCTTAACCTTTTATGACCAAAAAACAATGTTAACACTAGGGCTTCTAACTTTATGGCAAGCTAACATAAAAAAAACTCTTTTTGGTATAAACCTCGTAAAATAAATGTATTATGAGAAAAAACAATTTTGTAAATGAAATCTTGCCTACAAAGAAGGCATTATATAAATTGCATGCTAACTTTTTTGTCAGTATATAAATGAATACTTATTGATACATAGATTTGTCACTGCAAAAAAGAAGGCGTTTTCCAAACAGAATGTAAATGAAATCTTGCCTACAAAGATGTCTCCTAACAGTACGTAAATGAAATCTTGTGTACAAAGATGTCTCCAACATATAAAGATGTTGCTCTGTAACTTCCAAAAATCCAAGGATCGATGCGCACTGAGATTCTCGTTTTCACAGAAAATAAAAAACTTGGAACTTCCTTTTTAATTTAATCATCTATAATTGTATAGAAATGGATGCTTAATGCAACAGATTTTTTTTGTTTGTTGAAGGGTTCTTTTCATGACAGTTGCTAATTCGATATTATTAGATACAATACTCATAAAGAGACAGTTCAAGAACAAAATCAGTTGCATCATGTTTTATCATGTCACTACGATATAACCTCTTTCAAAATGCACAATGAGATACCATGAAAATACTTGTGCTTGTTACAAATAATGTTTAATGTTTCTTGCAAGTCAATTACACTATTTTGGCCGGCATGACCAGTCTTCCAGCATACCCAAATACACCCCCTTCCTTTCAGAAACTAAAAAGTCCAAAACTTTTAGCCACCCCAATAGATTTGAAACAAAAAAAAATGTGATTGATGTATCACATTTCACATTTCTTCACCCTCCAAATATAATTATTTTTTTTCCAAAAAAGCATATAACAGAAACAGAATAATAGAATATGTGAATGGTGCATTAAGATTTCTTGACCCTCAAATAACTAGATTAAATTTAAACAAAAGTATATGTAAAGTTTTCCAATTGTATAACACAAAAGTCATTAGAACATAACTGCATGATAAAACAAGGAATCTAATAATTGTAATGTTCAGGCACGCATTAAAAAATATCCAGGCGTAACAAATTCTATGTTTAGCAAAATTAATTACCAAATCATAATATGTGCATAACAAAACAATTAACAAAACATAAATACATTCATAACAAGAAAAATATAAAAACAAACAAACAAAAATGAAACTTATAGAATCGTCTAAGAACCTGGGCAAGTTACAATCTTTCGGTTGCCAACGCCATTTAGTATAGAGCAAATCGCGCCTTCCATTTTCAGAACACCTAAATCCCTCATCTAAAAACCTGCAATCTTTAGACTCATACAATGGATATTTTTCATCCCACAACCAATCACCATCAAACACGTCACACCTATCTCCATCTACACTCAAAAAATCAAATCTTTTTCTAAGCCCATAATCTTTCTTCAACCACTTAAACCTCCCTACCTCATTTTTTAAATTAAACACACTCCCTGTAACAACACTTCTATAATCCAAGTTAAAAAACCCAAAAATTATGCAAATTGTAATTAACAAAAAACCAAAAATCCCTAATGAGGGCTCCAAGAGCCTAAAAGACTTAAACTTCTTTATGTAAGTTGATGAATTGAAATCTTGGAGAGATGGGTTTTTCACCATTTGTAATAAAAATTAGTGCTTTTTTTTATAAAAAGATTAAAATGGTAAAATTTTAGTTGATTAAATGAACTTTATTGAAATGGCTTTTTAACCATTTGAGATAAAAATTATTGCTTTTTTTTTATAAAAAGATTAAAATGGTGAGATTTAAGTTGATAAAATGCAGCAGCATTTGTAATAAAAATTAGTGCTGATTTTCTAAATTAAAAAACAAAAGAGATTAAAATGGCAAGATTTCAGTTGATAGGTTGAAGTAATTATGACATGGGTTTTTCACCATTTGTGATAAAAATTGGTGCTTTGTGATAGAAATTGATGCTTTGTGATAAAAATTAGTGCTTTATATAACAAAAGACTAATTGGGGTTGATTTAAGTTGAAGAAAATGAGTGTTGGTAAGATGGGTTTTGCAGCATTTGTGATAAAAATTGATGCTTTTTAGAGAAAGATAGAAAGGAGTGAAAATGTGATGTGGGATAGAAGCAAGAGCACATTAAATTATATGAGAGGATTTGAAGAGATGAATGATTGTTGTTTGCTTGATGAATGAGTAAAGTTAAAGTAGAGCATTCATAAGAAGAAAAATGAAGTTTAATCGATTTGCTTTTAGATGGCGGTTTTTTTTTTTTTTTTTTTTTTGAAGTGAGGTTATTGGGATTGAATTGAAGACATTGAATATTTAATCCTCATGGCATCATGTGTAAAGTTTAGTACTGATTGATGTATCGTTTGTGCAAATTTAATCCTCTTACTTAGGAATATATTTCTAACATTTTCCATCCATCTATAAAAGCTTGCGTGATTCATCAAGAAGTTTCATTCCTATCACATATTCACATTTGTAGTGTTTCCTTTTATGTGAAGATACTAAAAGCATATCAAAGTATCATGAATCTTACTAGGAAAGTGATCTATTGTGATCATGTCAATCTAGTTTCATAATACTTTCATGTGTTAACAATACTTATAAGTGTTTAATTTAAAGGAAAACGCTAAATACAGCCCTAAGGGCTGTAGTTAACGTGCATAAAAAAATTATACCTTCCATATCAAAAGTTCACCCCCTGAATTTTATGGTAAATGTACAACTATTTTATGCACCTTAACTACAGCCCCTAGGGCTGTATTTAGCAAAACCCATTATAAAATAGTGTTTAATAAGTAAGATTTTTAAAATATTTTTTTATTTATAAATAGCCGATAATATTTACGTGTAGGATTTTTATTTTTAACGTTTAATTTGGATCATTGACTGAGTTTTTATAATTAAAATTCTAAACATGATTTTTTACCAAAATTTGAATTTATTATAATAATGCTAATAATTGTTTCTTGAATGCTCCATTATTATCTATTGTAATTAGATATTTGAGTCAATGTGACACAGATCAACTGGCATTAACTTGGGGGGTTGTGAGGAGGCACCCCAGTTTTATCCACAGGTCTTGGGTTTGACTCTCTGGAATGACAAGCTTATGGGGTTTTTCCCTGAATTTCTTGTGGGTTGTCCGGGATCTAACAGACTTTGAGAATCGAATGTTCAAAGAAAAAAAAAATAGATATTTGACTTTTCAATGATTAGGAGTAAAATAAACATTTTCAATTTTTAAAAATCAAGAGATTTAACAAAGTGGCTAAATTTTTGTAAGGGATTATTTATATAGGGGCTGGTTATTGTAAAATAAGTATTAAAGTAAAATAGATAAGATAAGATCTTGACCATTGGATCATGGTAAAATTGATGCACGAAGATTCATAGAACACAAGTATATACACTGAGGCACGAAGATTTTCATGATGCACAACGATTTTTAGTTAAAAAAAAATGATTGTTTTATTGTTTTACTTTAATACTTATTTTATTTGAACCATAACCTATATATATATCGACTAATGCGTACAATTAGACTTGAATACATGACCATAAGAGCGTTTTCAAAGAGGGCTAAATTTTTACACCATTTTGGTGTAAAAAAAAAGGGTCGTCTTCTTGCATAAAATAGTTATTCGAGCTTTTTATTCACTAAAACTTAAAGTCATACATTATTTTTTTTTCAATTAAGTTATTTTGTTTATTTATCTCACTTTAGCTATTTCAAAAGTGATTGATAATTTTTAAAAAAACTATAAATAAATAAATCTTAAAAAAATATATTTAATATGGTATAAATTTTAAAGATCTAAATTAAATGGGTTTATTTTTTATTATATACTTTATAAGTTAATTTTTAGTCTTTATGTTAAAGATTTAATAGCCGAATGAAGTATATTAACTCGGTGTGATTAAATAGCACTCTGTATTGCACAAAATTTGATGCAACACAGAGTAATGAATAGTATTGTATCAAAAATTTGTCTCATAGTGTTATTTTTGGTTCAAATAATGTTTACGTCGTCATTGGGGTCTTGGTCCAGTGGTTAGGGTGTTTTCCCCTAAATGGTTTTATCCTAGGGGCGAGGGTGCAAAATTGCCAAAGACATTTGAGGAAGGGTCTTGTTAACGCTATACTCATCCAAGACATGGGAGAGCAAACCTTTTAGGGCGTTACCAGGATTCGAACTTGGATGGACACACCAATTCCAAGGAGTGTTGTCAGTTCTTATGTCGTTAAAAAAACAATATAATGTTTACGCCAAAATTTACACCATCTAATGTTTTGATACATATGGAGATGCACTAAAATCATAAAAAGCTACCGATAGCTACACATATCATATGTTAAAAATATATGTACATTTTGGTTATATAATAGTTGGTAGGTTAGTCATTAGTGACGTTAGAAAGGTGAGCGTTGTGGAAATAGGATGCAATTTTCTCTCTTTTTTCCTTCTTCTAAATCAAATCATGTAATGATATATGCAATTGACTTCTAATAAAACTATAATGGATTTTGACTTGGTGTGACAATGCCTTTTTGCTTTATAAATTTCATGAATTTCCAAAAGGTTTTTCATTATATATGCATGCACATATTTAAACGAGTCAAAATTATTCAAAAGAATTCTAATGTATTAGCCGTCGCATACGAAGTCTCTGAACTAGAAGTTATCAAAATATTATGCATGCAAAAGAATTTGGATTGATGAATGTATTTATATTTATTTGTATCATATATAAACAAAAGAAAATCCTATATTTACAAACAAATTATAAATAAATATTTATAAAATAATGTGACACCAATCAAATACAGATTGATAAGAAGAAAGAGATATTTTAACGCCCAGGGTAAGCCGACCAGGGAATTTTTGGTAACCTGACCAGACCCCTTTGGCAGCGACGTCGCTGCTAAAGGGGTGGTATGAAAAGACGTCGGAACAGTGTCGCATTAAATGGGCGCGGAAATTCAAAAAAAAAATAAAAAAT
>JAOEHQ010019198.1:0-14820 GCA_025447715.1 Asclepias incarnata
CTTTGCAGGTTCGCCGGCATAAAAACCCCGGGAGGAAACAATCGTTCCTGCCTAATTTTATTAATGAAAAATAAAGATATTACAAGCTAAAGAGCACTTTTGATCGAGAGCTAAGTGTGAAAAGAAAGTATAGTGAGTGTGTGTTGTAGAACAGTTGGAATGAATTGTCCTATGCTCGATCAATAAGCCTCGTATTTATAGTGTAAAGCTAACTGCTAATTCCGTTGTAATCCCGATTTTGTTGGGATCTTCTGCACGTTATCATTGACTTGGTTTGATGAACGTTGAGGCCTTGAGCTTCGGCATTGACGTGTTCTTCCTTGGAGCCAAAGTTCTTCACAAGTCCGTTTATTCAGCTTAGACTTAGTCTTCGAAGCTTACTCGTTCTTTTCAGCATGTGTTGAATAAAGTCTTTGATAGTCGTTCAATATCGGAATAATGTTAATAGATAGAAATATCTTTACTCTTCTTTTAAGATCCTGCAATAATTATCTTAAAGAAGAATAACTAAATATATTAGTGTATATATAAGATAATATCTTCAGAGATAATTCTTCGGAATACCTTCTAATCGAAGATCCTAAAATACAAACGTTAGTAATAGGGCTTAATTAAATTAATATCCTTAGTCTAAGATTTCACCCCAAAGAGTATCTATATTTAACTTTACACCATCATTATACAAAGATATATAACATATACATATTCTATTAATTTCGATACAAAATGTTTTTTGAATAATAATATCATCGTATTTCAACATGTCTTATTTATAACTATTAATTTTTTTATTGTAAAAATATAACTTGTTTACGTATTACGCGGGAAAATAATCTAGTTAAACTACAAAGTTGATGTTTTTTTACATGAAAGGATTGGGCCAAAATTAATGCGTATATCAAAACAAAAAGTAGCCCATTAATTTGGTCCATCTTAACAGGCTAACACATCACAAATTAAAAGCATTTTGCTTTCGGGCATCCAAATACTTTAGGAGTTTAGGGTTCTTCATTCTTTCTTTCTTTTTTCTTCTTTTTGGATCCACCATTTCAGAGATCAGTAGCTTGTGTATTTCGCATTCTTACTCTTTTGTTTTGGTACGATTTTTTGTTTTTATTATTATTATTTTAACAATGTTTTCATTGTTTTTGACGCACATTAATAAATCATCTTGTTTTCATTATTTTAGCTGATGCACACCAACTGTTTGATAATTTGTTTCTGAGAAAATCTGTTTGAGATTTATTATTACTTGTAGAAAATAAATGAAGGTTTATTATTATGCTTATATATAATACTGTAATAGTTATACAGATTGAACAAAAAATGCAAATGATATTCTATCGGTTCTAAACCTTTTGCAGCATTATGTTTTTGACGAGAGTATTTGGAAGGACACTTCTTGCAGCAGCAAAATCAGAAACTTCCGCTGCAGGTGCTGCAGCTGCAAGTACTCTACGAACAGCACATAATCCTCTTGAAGAATTTTTTGAGGTTGATAGAAACCCCGAAGAGGAAAAACCTGTTGTCTATGGTACATCGATCTTTTGAAACGTTTGTGTGTTACGTACGGCATATTGAAATCAATAAACAAGTGTGCGTTTGAATGATTTTGTTATACAAGTTTCTTTGTTTGCACTGATCAGGACGTAGTTGGAAGGCTTCTGAATTGCGTCTCAAATCTTGGGATGATCTACACAAGCTATGGTACGTGTTGTTGAAGGAAAAGAACATGCTTATGACCCAACGCCAGATGCTTCATGCTCAAAATCTACGGTTTCCTAACCCAGAGCGTCTACCCAAGGTTTGACATTATTTTGTCCGTTGGCATTTTTTATTTTTATTTTCACTTATTTGACTCTCCTAACACGCTTACCGATTATAAAATTAGAAATTTAAACTTGATAGTTGATAGCATCCAAATGAAACCACATGATCCCATTTATTAGGTATATGGTTCACCGCTATATTATTCATACAATATGAATCGTGAAATGAAAGCGTAGACTTGCTTTTCCAGTTTTGTTGGTACGTATAGGTGCACTATGGATGATATGTTTCTGTTATGATCCCATAGGCCATATCTTCGAGGTCCAATAGATTAAATTTAAATCTCATTATACATAAACAACCTCATAAGTTTGTTTTAAACTGAAGGCCAATAGAAATATACCTACTCTATAGGGGTTGAGACAAACAAATACTAAAATCCAAAAGAGTTAGCTGGGTAACTTATCTTGTAGGCTACTTTTCCGGGCACAAAATGCAGAAGTTTAGACTTGTCCACGCACGTCCATTTGATCTGTTTACAAGTTGGGCAATTATCAAACTTCAAACATATCATGCACAATTAATTTGTAACAATAAACTTTTACTGGTAGCAATTTTGATCCGTTACTTATAAATTGGTCAATTTTGCATTGTGTTATTATCTCAAAGGTGTCAATTGAGTAAAAAAAAATATTAGTTAATAGGTGAACAGGTTAGAAGTCGGCCAAAACTCTATTTTTAATGTATAAAATCTCTACCTCGTTTCATTCAAAGATTTGGATTTTCATTATAATAATATTGTTTTTGTCATTCATTGTTCATAAAAGCTTTAAAAATGGAGACATATAAGCGTTTACAGGTCAAAACCCAGTCTGACTTGTTTTAGCCCGTACCAAAAATGATGTTTTATCCCAGACCCTTTTTGACCAGTTACCCAACCCGCCTCAGCTGCCAATCTTGCCACCTCTACACTTCGATGTGAATGAGTGATCTCTTTGACAAACAAATAGTTACTGAGTGATCAATTGTTTGCAGGTAAGGAAATCAATGTGCAGAATCAAGCATGTACTGACTGAAAGAGCAATTGAAGATCCAGATCCTAGGAGGACTGCTGAGATGAAGAGAATGATAAATTCTTTATGATGACTTATTTGTAGGTATGCTATTGATAGTGGTGGTCACTGCTTGTCGATTACTATTTGTAATATTGTCATAATCTCATTCCTTCTAAGGATTTCTGTCTTATGATTATGGCTCTGTGGTCCAGCTGTAGTTGGGTCCTGGTTTGGTGGTCTGATCCTGTCTTTTTGCCTCTGTGAACATGTTACTTCACCGCCTTTATGAAAAGTTGTAATAAACATCTTGAACATGTTCGACTTAAATAAACTTCTTTGAGGTTATTTTATACATGGTATTTCAGATGGTCTTAACATAAGTTTACGTTTTAGGCACTAACATAGACCAAGAAACAAAAAACTTCATCAGCGATAATATCAGGAAAATTTGCTGTCCCTGAAATTTTCTCATTGAACTTTTGCTTTTTGAGAGATTATATCTAGAAACCGTATTACAAGTACCTACTCAGTATTTCTTTTACAAAATGGTTAAAGTTAAAACATTACACACACAAATTGAAATGGATATATCCAACAAATATACTTCTCTGCTTGCCTATTTACTAACAATGGCAGCCGATTCTATTGAGCATGAATGGTAAGTTATTGTGGAGTTCAATGTGAATAAATCCACAATCTGTTTTATCCCAGACAAGGGAGTTTTCGTGTGCGAAACATGTTCCTGCAATTCCAAAAGAAGCTAGTTAGCTATGCAATGAATATTGCAGTGATTTCTCTAAAGTCTCATTATTTTCTGAATTTGTGTTAAAAAGAAAGCAAATTGTTTTTCTTTTGATGAACTTCTAGAAGCAAGTGGTTGAACCATGTAAGTAATGTCTACACTGTGTTTGATCTTTTTGTTTCTTGCAACAGTTATTGTACGTGCTATGATCTATCGAATAAATAAAATAAAAAAAGCAAGGAAAATGTTTATGATACGATCTGTTAATCAATCCTTCATTTTCTAATTTCATGAACTGAACTAGATGAAACCCCTAAATCCCACTTTTCTTTTAACAGAAATTGAGAATACAAAGATAAATATTAGAGCAACTCACACAAAACACCCAGGGCGTGGCTTTTTCTTCTCCTTTGGTGCCTGTTGTGGCTTGATAACGACCCTTATAGCAGCATCAAAAACTGCTTTAACATTCTGTCATCATGACCGACTGATCAAAAAACAAACCAATAACTGCTGGTTTAACAAAGTTAGTCTCGGTATCGTTCTTACCTGTTGAGTCTTAGAGCTACATTCAATATAATATGCAGCACCCACTTGTTTACGAAGCTCTTCTCCCTAATCACATTGTTAAACAAAATTCATAATTTGAATACTAATCAGGGATCAAAAGTAGGGTGGGCAAGAGATATACCTGCGCAGTGGTCACAGGAACTAGTCCTGGATGATCAGCCAAGTAACGTTTATCCTCACGAAGATCTAGAGAAATAATCAATCATAAGTTATAGTTAGAGGTGGCAAAACAGGCGGGTCGGATTGGTTAGGTAATAGGTGAATATGGGTTCGTGTCAAAAATGGATATTCTTCGCGCTATCTAAAAGCAACATACCAAGTTTGGTTCCAGCCAGAACAACCGGGACTCCAGGAGCAAAATGCTGAAGTTCAGGGATCCACTGCTCGAATATAAGACTATCAGAAATCACTTAATATGGGCCAACAAAAGTATATGGAAGTAATGGAACTGAAAAGCATGAGTGTTTCTAATACCTTTTTAAGTATGTTCTCATAGCTGGCTCGACTGACCAATGAAAATGCTAGAACAAACACATCTGCTCCTCGGTAACTCAAGGGTCTTAACCGGTTGTAATCTTCTTGTCCTGATGAGTTGATGAAAAATGATCCAAATTAGAAATATTTTTTTTTGGGTATGGTTTTCTTGTGTGTTTCTGAAAATGGATACGATTGTAAAATGTGGAGAAAATCTTACCAGCAGTGTCCCAGAGGCCCAAATTGACAGTGGTGCCTTCAACTACCACATTTGCACTAAAGTTATCAAATACAGTTGGCACATAGTCCTGGTTAACATCAAATTATTAGAACTACACCTTCATAAACATGCACATCCATGTATCTAAATGAAACATTTATAGCAGCAGATCTGTATATGATTATCATCTTGCATCTTTGTTCTTGATATTTCATTTCTAGCCAGGCAATTTCATTTGCATTTTTAAAGAATTTGTGAATAAGAGAAGCACTCTGAAAAGCCAAACAAAAAAGCTTCTTTTTTTCTTTCGTTCTTTCTTTTTTTAGTATTTTGATTTGATTGTTTAACAAGCAACAATTATGATATTGGACCACCGATTTAGTGTTCTGTTTCTTAACTATCACATTCTTGAGAAAAAAGCAAAAGCGAGACAGCAGTTGGCGGCATATAATGGAAAAAACACTCTGCAGATACTTATGGTTAACATGTTGAAATAGTAATGATCAGTTTAATAGTGTTCAACAAATCACGTTTCAATTTTTATTTTCCAGGACCACAATAAGTGGTTGGAACAAAATGTGAAACTAACTAATTGCCAAAATTAGATTCTTGGGCATGGCAATAACACCTTCTAAAGTTCTAATACATCAATCCAAACACCCTTGGATTTTTGGATATGAATCGCCACCCAGGATTCAAAAATGATTTGAAGTAAAAATAGAAGGTTTTCTCCCAAAATATGAAGAATCTTTTGCTTTTCCTTTTGGTAATCGCGGTATCTAACATTTTGAGCTAATGGTTCTAAACCCGACTTAATGACTCAAAACACATCGAATTTCGATCATTCAGGACCAGACTAATAACTAGAAGTAAACTGACAGAGTGACAGTGTGGAATCCTAGATAACTAGAAGTCCAACTAATTTAATCAGTTAAGATTTAGTTGCCATAGGCTAGACCATTAATCTTGGTTCAAATCTTGATTAATCACAAAACAGTAATAAATAGTGGCAAAAGTCCACTTGTTTCTAGTTATTTATGAAAAGGGAAAGAAATAATACAAGATACCCAGATGACAAAAAAGGCCAATTTACAAGACTCCAAAATCAAGAAAGATGAAACCAAAGCAAAAAGAAGCAATAATGATATGGCACAGAAAGACAGATAGATACAGAACTCTGAAAGTAAAAAATCTTGAGAATAAACAGAGTAAAAAAAAAAAAAAACTGCAAGTTTAGCAGAAATAACTTACAGTTGGGAATTTGTTACTTGTATAACAAATTAGCATACAAGTTTTGCCAACAGCACCATCACCAACAGTCACACACTTGATGAACCTAGAAGCACTTGAAGCCATTGAATATATATATATAAATCAAGAACCACAATACTTTCTAATTATGAAACAAGAATCCAATGAGAGATGATGAATAAAGAATTGGATAAACAGATGGAAATGGAACAAGGGATTTTTGTGTTTACTTTAATGGTTGGTTGTTTGTGTGTGTGTGTGTGTGTATGTGTAGAAGAAGATGTCTTGTTTTTATTTTATTTTTGGTATTGTTAAAGATGACAAAAGGTGAAAGCCTAAACAGGGTCACATGATTTCACACTCCTTTACATTAACCACTACTTGCTCTCTAGTTAGAATTATAAATGCGAACATAATGAATTAATGATAAGTTGAATGTTCATCATCTCTTTTGGGTAGCTGTAGTTTGTGATACAAAAATTGTATGTTTAAGAACAAGTTTAATTCATTTAATATTTGCTTCAATTAACATTGTTGAAAACTTTTTGCGTCAAGAGGGTTAATAAATCAAGCACCAAGTATTTTAATGATTCCAGAGGGTTAAGAAATCAAGATATCACGTTTTGAAATTTACCGAGTATAATGATATATAGCTTTTGCGTTATATGTGGCCTAATTTTTGATATTGCATAAAGCCTCCAAAATTCATTTGTCGGCCCTGATGGATCATGTTATCACTTGCTAAAAGTAATTATTCAACCATATTTATCAAAAATCCTTTTTACCATATCTCAAGTATCTCATCTATGTTATACATTGTCACATTGAACGCTCAATTAAAAGAATATTATGATTATTAAGCGATCAATTGATCTCCCCATCAATAAATTATAGATGGATTGGTATTTGTAGAGACTTGAGACCTTGAAGTATTGGGTTCAAATCTTGGTGTGAGTCAGTGGCGGATCTTGAACTTTCCAGCGGAGGGGGCCGAGAATTTTTTTTCTTATCACTATGTTTCGAGTATTATATTCTGGTCCTCCGGTTCGGTTCGGGTCAAACAATAATAACACAAAAAATCCAAATTTTCTTCAGTCATTCAAATTACCGTTCTTACACCAAAAATATATATAGCTATTTAACAAGCAAAGAACAAAATTACTTGTCAAAATACCAAAAGAATAAGCCAAAAACTTGAATTAATTACTATGTCAATTGCTAGGAAGTTAATATAATAACAAAAAAAATTAACGATTTAGGGATTTAGAGCAAAAACTAAATTAATTGCTAATGATAAACAAGAAACCGTATAGTTGTCGGCTTGACTGGTCGGATGATGGTGGCTATCCGGAGGATGGCGTTTGGCCGGAGCCACTGGTTGGAGTGGCAGAGATCAGTGGTAGTGAAGTGACTCACTTGTGGTGGCTGTGGTGTTATGTTGGTATTAAAAAAAATGAGTTTGTTGATCTCTTGGAAAGTGAAAACGGTGCAAAATAAGGCCAAAAACATGAATCAATTATAAAATATTAGGGCTTTTAAATGGGTTATGGGTTATGAATATTAAAATAGGTAATTGTTAATGGACTATTAACTTAAATGGGGGACTCAAAAATTTTAAGAAAAATAATCGGCGGAGGCCGGCTTAATAAATATAAAATTTCTAGAACAAAATATAGATATAATAGTACTAATGAGCGAAAAAACAGAGGGGGTCGGGGCCCCCCTGGCCCCCAACTAAGAACCGTCATTGGTGTGAGTAAAATGTTCCTAAAATGGAGACAATGGTTTTCCTATAATGGGTTTCCTCTAGAATTGGAGTTGGATTTCCTCTGTAATTGGAGTTAAGTATATAAAGAGGTATGCCGCTGAACCTAAATTTACCGTTAAAAAAAACAGTCAAGCGATTACAAAACCAAGTCATCATGAGCTTTTAAATCACATTTAAACTACCCATTGAATATGTCAAGGTAGATGTGGATCGTGGACAGGACAACAATCCAACAAAGTCACTTATGACTGATCAGTTAGTCCTTGATCGATCAACAAGTCACTAAAGACATAGTCCCTTACTCCCTTATAAGAGTGATAAGGCCCTTTCCTATGCTCATGTCGTGAGGTCGTCGATTGCCTCGTCGTCGATGACAGGATAGGCACGAAAGCCATCGTGCTCGTCGTCGTCATGTGGTGTCGTAACCACGACACGGTACGAATTGGTTTTGTGGGGTATTTTTATATGTATGTGTGGTATGTTTAATATTTTTTATTGGGGATGAGGTGAGGATGAAGGTATGATAGGGATGGGTAGTTCTTGGGTTTCTCTTGTAGAGAGAAAGCTGATGTGACAGTCAAGACGAAGGGATGCCGACGTTAGGATAGGAAGAGGCCTAAAAGCACGAACAACTTTACTCACTAAGAGGTAGCACCCGTGACACCGTCACAAAGTGTATACACTTTGTACCTCCAAATTTATTTTCAAATTTAATGTCTACTGTATCCTTCAATTCATTATCAAATTAAGGTTGATTTATCTTTTAGGAGAAACATTGCCAAAAGCAACCAAATCAGATGCAATACTATAAAATATGGTACGTCATTTTATAAATTAATTATTCCTTAAGCAACCTAATGATTGAATATAATATAAGTTTTATTTTACATTGTCTCTGCTTGATAAACGCAACCTTTTCCTTGCAGTAATATTATTATGACTATATATACTCGATCTGGTTCTATAATTCTAGTAAGCTAGCTAGTGATTAAATAATTCGTTTAACTACCGTGTATAGTTATTTAGGTGTTTACGTAAGAAAACATGACATGTATATAGTACTGAATATATATTAGAAAATTTCTATACCACGACATCCCAACAACAAAAATTTTATATACAACAAGTCTTAACAGGTTACACAATAAGACACGAATTTTTATCGTGTCTTATCGTGTAACCAGTTAAGACATGAATTTTATCATGTCAGTTTTAAGGTCAAATATAAAACCTGTTAACTTCATGTCGTGTCATGTTAACAGGTTTCGTGTCAAAATTGTCAACTTTAACCAAAACCCCTTCTAAACATGCCAAGCCAACCAATTGAACTGGTTTATCAAACAGTTGAAACAAAGCCAACCACATCAATCTAAAAACCGACTATTAAAACATTGGGCTTACTCATATATTAAAAAAAATAAAAATACAAACACATATAACAATTAATAATTTCATAACAATTTAAAAAGTAAAATCATATGATGGAATATCATCGATAATATCAATCAAGTTGCCCAATATATA
Source organism: Asclepias incarnata (assembly GCA_025447715.1). Lineage (NCBI taxonomy): Eukaryota > Viridiplantae > Streptophyta > Magnoliopsida > Gentianales > Apocynaceae > Asclepias > Asclepias incarnata. The sequence goes on from JAOEHQ010019198.1 coordinate 9,375, forward strand.
TAGTTAGCTACCATTATTTTCACAATATATTTTCGAGTAGATCATTTAGTTATAGCAAATGATGGCCAGTCCAACTTATTTATGCATCATTGATTTTTACCCATAAGTTTTGAGTTCGACTCCTTGTATGATAAGACGTTTTCTGATACTCTACTCGATTTACCGTTAAAAAAAAAATCAGATCAACTTAATATCCAAATATTAAGGTGAAAAACAATAAAAATTAACTTAAAATACAAAATCACTTTGTTTCAAACAAGGGTAAATCCATAATAATAATAGTATTTGCTTAATTGCACCTGGATGATCGATCATATCTAGAACCCTCTTCTAAACACCAACACCGCCACCTTATTATTTCCTTCCCGAACCTACCTTACCTTCATATGTATTTCATTATGCACGCTTTATTCAGTATATAATATTAGACTATTAGTAGATTTTTTCATAATAATAATAATAATAATTAATAAATAATAATATCATTATATAAAATAAAATAATAAAAATAAGCTGTATATATAGATACCTTGGAGCGCACGTTAGTGCCTTACACCTCGTTATACTACGGCGGCAAAAAAATCCATTTCGAACACCCACCGGAAAGTAACCCTAATATGGCGATGACCACCCTTTTATTCAAACCCTTGCCGTCAATCACCAGCCACCCTAAGTTCTCTAAAAAATCTGATTCTCGATCACGACCGCCACCTTCCTTCCTCATCCTTCCTCCCTCTCATCGCCGTCCTTCGCTGCATGCTTCTGCCCTTGTTAAGGTCGGGCACCTCACCACAATATCTATATATTCTATATCTATATGTACAAAATGTATCTGTAAGTCTATTTTTTTTTAATATGTTCTTACTGGTGGTGGATTCTGTTTTTTTTTTATTGTTGTGTGAATATATACAGGAACATAAGGGATTTGGAGAAAACATAAAGTGGCCGACGGCTGATTTGACTGCCTTATCATTTTGGGACGATACTGCCAAAACAGATGAGAAAGTTTGTTCTTGCCACTCTGCATTTTCAATATTCGCTATATAATTATATATTCTGTTTTTCGATACGATTTTCTGTTACATATATACTATATAATAATTAGGCTATATCAATAGACAGTTAAGTTTAGGAGTTTGGCCACATATATGATATCATAATACTCAGAACTTTACCTTTTTTTATAAAAAAAAAAAGAAGAGAAATACCAAGAGACTTTAGTTTTTAGCTTAAAAAAGCTAATGTGAAGGGTGTCGATGGTGTTGTATTGAAGACGATATACACCATCGAAGTTGGAATTAGAATGCGTAAAGAAAACTGTGAAAACCAATGTGAATGGTGATGATAATATACTAAAGATGATTACTTTTGCAATATGATATTCAACATATTGGGACACATAAACAAAGTTAAGGTGAATGTCGTTCGTTGTACATTAAAGATGATTATTACAATATAGTATACAACATTGGAATGAGAAAACATAAACAAGTTCAAGTGTAAAAACTAATTGAGTGGTATTCGATTGTATACTAAAGAAGATTGTTACGATAAAAGTTTAAACCTTTTGGAATATAACATAACATGTAGGGTGACGACGTTCTTTTGAGTTTGGGAAGCTGAATGTTTGGATTTCTAGAACCAGAACTTATTCAATATATGTAGTATTTTGCATGTGTGCTTCATGTATTCTGTTAATTGTGTTACATTACTGACTAATGCTTTTCTGCCCGAAATGGCTTTTTGCACATTTTGAACAAATTTTGAAGTTTCAATGTCAATGGGCAAAAGAGGGACCTGTTGGTGAGACTAAAGATGGTATGCAATTTCTTTTTACTTATTTTTGCATTCGTAAATCTTAACAGGATTTATCACATATGTTTCTTGACATCTGTTTGGTTATTTCATGAGGACTTGAACAAACAGTGATGGTTTTTTTTAGATCGTGGGCTTTTGTGTTGAGTCTCGATTTGATCTCTTACTGATTCTCTGAGCTCTATTACAGAGACTCGGTCAACAAAAACAAAAAGTCATAAAAGTAAGAAGCGGTGGGCAAAGATATACACATTTATGGTTGGAGCTTCCCTTTGCATAGTTGTGGCGATTTTCTCCTTTGCTCTTCCAAAGCAAGTAGCGCTACGTCAAACAGTTGTCCCGTACTCGGATTTTGTTGGTGGCATTCGTGATGGGAGTGTGACACGCGTTCAATTTGTGGAGAACTCGCGCCTGATCTATTATGACACCAAACCTTCCAATGACCAAGATGCTGGAACTCGACCAAGTGAACCAGGACAAATAGAATTGTTGAAACTATTTACACCCAGGTGGCGGCACTATACAAGAAACGTGGGAGACGATAAGCACCAAATTATTAGGATGCTTAAAGATCAGGGTATCACATACGGTGCAGACCCTGAACTTCTTTCTGATACAATGAAGACTGTGTTTTGGGTCATGGTTCAAACAACGCCGTACTGGGTCATGGTGGGAATTTCAGGCTATCAGTTGTATATGCAACAAGGTCTTGGGAAAATGAAAAAAAGAAAACAGAGTAAGAAACTGTCTGTAACTTTCGATGACGTGGAAGGTGTAGATTCTGCAAAAGCTGAACTTCTTGAGGTAATTCGTCATCAGGTTTAATGTCAATGTTTTCTTATGATTTTGGTATTAATCTTGCATTTGAATTTTTGTAGATTGTCTTGTGCATTAATGAAGATAGCAAATACATGAAACTAGGGGCGAAATTGCCCAGAGGGGTTTTGCTTGCTGGTCCTCCAGGGACAGGGAAAACATTGTTGGCTCGTGCTGTGGCTGGAGAAGCTGGTGTGTCGTTCTTTTCCATTTCTGCTAGTGAATTGGTAGAGGTTTTTGTTGGTACCGGAGCTGCTCGTGTTCGGGACATTTTCCAAGAGGCGAGAAAAAATTCACCATCTATTATTTTTATTGATGAGATAGATGCAGTCGGAGGGCAACGTGGAAGAACTTTGAATTGTGAACGCGACCAAACTTTAAACCAGGTAAATATAGTTCAAATTCAGAGGCCAAACAATATATTTGTTCCTTAAAGATGATGGAACTCATTGCTAGCGGTGGCTATTACATCCCATTTACTTATGAATGGGTTGGTTCGAGTTGGTTTCTTTTAATCTTTAACGGGCCAAATGGATAAATAAATTAAATTGAAAATTGCTGAAATGAAATATCAGAGTCTCTCATATGGATGAAAGAGTTTTTTTTTCTCTTGATGTTTTAGCTTTTGACGGAGATGGATGGGTTTGATAAGGATGAAAGTGTGGTGGTTATCGCTGCTACTAACAGGCCGGAGACACTGGATTCTGCTTTGATGAGACCTGGACGGTTTTCCAGGAAAGTTCTTGTCGGTGAACCAGATGAAGATGGTAGGCGAAAGATTTTTGCTTTGTATATGAGAGATGTCCCCATGCAGGAGGACAAAGAAACCATTTGCGAGCTTGTTGCTTCTCTTACCAAAGGATTAGTTGGAGCTGATCTTGAAAACATAGCTAACGAATCTGTAATGCTTGCTGGTCGCAGAGGTTTGTTAAGAAAATCTTGATTTCATTTGAAGTATATAATTTTCATATATTAGCGTCTTGAAATTACGTTGTGTGTGTATTATTAGGTGGCGATTTTGTGACAAGTGATGATGTTCTTAAAGCTGTTGAGAGAGCCACAACAAAGATCTATGATGATGATATTGTTACCGAAACCAAAACACCTTATTCATTTGGATCAATTGCACAAGGAGCTGCACCGTTCCGGGGTCCAGCCATGGGATTTGGATTCCCGAACTGATGAAGCAGTTCGATTCGTTGAAGAATGCTCATTTGATTCTGGTTTTGCAACAAATCTAGGATTTCATTTTTCTTATGTGTGTGTTGACAGGCATGGAAGGGGAGATAGATAATTTAATAGTAGAATGAGTTTTTGCTTATATTTACATTGCTTTGGATTATTTTTTTTGTTGTCATTGTCACAGTATTAGGGAACAGATGACACCAAATAAAACTTAGGATATTTGCATTTTTTTTTTCTTTTTAAAAGGTAAGGTCTCTTTTTGCAATATATGGTTCTGTACATATCTTGTGTTAGGTTGTAATTTAGATCTTGTTTGATAGAAATTTGTTTACTATCAAAGAATAAAAATCAAAAGATGCAAACTAATTATAAATTGTGGTTTGATCTGATTTAAAAGTTTATACTTGGCTGATTTTATCCCGCTCAGCCTGTAACAGTTTATGTATGACGGGCCGATCATCAGGAGTTAAATTTTGTATTTCTAACAGAATTTGCAGTTTATGATGAATTTTTCGTGTTTTGGATGAGATTTCAAAGATTTGATCATAATTCATCGTGCATCTTTGTTCTCGACGTCTAAGGACACAAGCCATCCGTCTTCCAGAATCTTTCACCCGAGTCAACCATCGGTGCAACTCAGCTTTCATCTGCACAGTGAGTTCTTATCAGCTTCAACATTTTTCATCTTTAACTTGGTCCTGTCTTCGAAATTGTAGTCCTATCCTGCTTTATGACACTCGATAGAATTCAAGTAATAATAGCGCTATATAGTGACAAAACCATATAATTATGTTTAGTTTAATACATTAAAACACGTATAATTCGTTAACCCATTAAACCTAACACATCATTATCACATCAGCATCTTACTTTTTTATTATAAATCTTTACTCTCCATTAAAATTTTCAAGTCTATTAGACTGACACATCATCTACTTTTTTTAACCAATTATCATTCTATCTTTCCTTCTTTTTTTTTTTTATTAAAGTATGTTCGTGCGATGCGACGAAAAAAAATTATAAAGATAAACGGTAGTTATAATGTCTTATAGATATCTAACTATGTTTGTGCATTAGATGGTTGTATCTTAAGTTGAGTTGCTTGTAGTGGGTGTTGTCTATTTATATTTCTTTGAAGAAGCTTCCGGACATACTCTCCATAACCCCGGCACCATCTTTTTTTAGATTAAACAATAATATAAGAGATATGGTTCGTTAAAGTTGAAAAACAATTTAGACTTATCAAGTTATGATTTTTGTGAGTAAAAATATGTGAGTTTTTATTGTGGGTTTAGTTTTTTATTTTAATAGTATCATTATCTTGGTAGTTGTCTAAATAGCAATGAAAGTTTAGTTGGTTGTTTCAAAAAAAAAAGAAATTAGTATCATTATCTCTCAAAATTACAATTTGATAAGTCAAATTATTTTTCTAACTTTAAAAAATGAGAAAATAGCCTAGATAACCAAAAATCATTCTAAATATACCAAAATACCCAAGTTTTTTTGACTTTTCAAAAAATACCCATTAAATCGTAAAAGCGCAAGGAGGGCTTGTAACAACTCGACTCAAAAACACAATATTTTATTATTTTTTTTTTTTAGCAACTTGCACCGCAACATATACCAGTTG
>JAOEHQ010019209.1:0-14819 GCA_025447715.1 Asclepias incarnata
TTTTTCAATCTTTTATGGGTTTTGATGCTCTATAGTTTTGGATTGTTAGGTTAAAAATGAATGGAGCTAGCTTCCGCATCATTTTACAGGAAGAAATTAACCCAAGTATCTGTATCTTCTGCATTTTTTTTGTCTTAGTAACTACATCGTTATCAAAGTGTCATTTTTGCAGGTTGAACAGTATGGTGCAGGAAATGGTAAATGCCTGCTCAATGAAATGTCTCATAAGGAGGAGGTTGAAAAGCCATTGACACACAGGTGCATTTTTCTAAATAAATCTGGTGAATAGTTTAACTTATGAGGAGTTTCTTATGGATCTATCGTCTTTACTTGGGAGGGCTATGTTGGCCAGACTGGCTGGCTTGTTAGATGTTGTGAATTGACTCACCAAAATCTTGTCTAGCCACAACCTGCTTGTCTGATTTTGAGTCGAGCTCGATCACAGTATGGGTTTCACTTGGTAGCTCAATGATCTTGAATGAGCTGAGCCTATATACGCAAGCCATCATTGTAGTCTGTAATTTTTAATTAGTTATAACATAAAGATGGTTTGACTGTAGTTTTTATATTTATGCAAGCATATAGGAGTCAAATAACCAGAACTTATACATGAAGCTTTAGAGCAATATTATTTAATTTTATGCAAGCTTATATTATGTGTCAAACAACAGAACTTATACGTGATGCTGTAGAGCATTTTTTAAAAAAATAATATATATATATATATGTATGTATTGTATATACATATATTATTTTTTTTTCTTTTTGAAAACTTATACATGAATCTTTAGAGCAATCAAAAAAAAGTTTATGCAAGCTTACATGAGTCAAAACAGACAGAACTTATACAGGTAAGGTTTGGCTGGCTACTATTGAAAAGGCATATTTCTTTATTACTCCAGTTTTGATATTTCCTTTAAAGTGACAGAAACCCCTGCACCTCTGCTTTGTTTCCAAAACTCTCTACCTCTTCATCCGCTTGGCAAGGACTCTCCCGAAAGAACAACACTTTCAGCAATATTTATGCAATGTCACTCGAAGATACTTATAATGAGATGGTAGATCCTCCTATAATTGTTTGACCCTGTTTTAAATTTACCTTGCAAGGTAGACGTTTGGCTAATCTATAAACACATCCATTAAAACTTTTGTAGTTTTCTAACAGGTTGGTGAAAAGTCATGTAGCATTAGATTTTTGAGTAAAAAGGTACCAACATGGATACGATTCCCAGCATCAGTTGTCCTACCTTTTGGAGTATTTGAAAAAGTTCTATCAGAAGACATAAATAAGGTATGGATCATGTTAATTCTGGACAGGCTCTTTTACTTGTTCTGTATGAGTAAAATCATCTAGATATTTCCAAGAAGTTCATTCTTTAGTATCACACCCATAGGTGGCTCAATGGGCGAATCGGGTTACAGGTCAAGATGAGTATAACTTTAAGTTCGGGTTGTTGCTTGATCAACTAACATTCTCTTTCTCTCTTTTTTATATAATTTGGTAGGTAATTATACATTAAGTATGATTATACAAACCTTTTTAGAGTTATGACCCTGAACTTCTTGAATACAACAATTTAGAAGGTTATAAACACGTTTAGGATATGAAAACTTCGATACAAAGTTGTGGCGATAACTGAAAGGTTAAATGTACTTTGTCACTTGTAAGCTTGGCAGACAGTACAACAATACCTAATCCCGTCAAAGGCGGGGTATGGGGGAGGTGAGATGTAAATAGTTATACCTCTACCCAAAGGTAAAAAGACTTCTTCTGGAAAGACCAACAAAAGTGTGTGGTAGAAATACGAGTGGCATGCAAGTGTTATTGTGTGTGTCCGTGTGCGTGTGTGAATATAAGAAATAGATTGTGTGTGCCAACAAGAAAGAAAGAGCATACATGCATATGGGCATAGAAAGGTATTTAAGCGTAAAAGCATATAAAGTATGTAAGCATAACGGCATATATGTTTGTATCTAAGCATGCAAGCCATTTAACATCTATAACTAGGGGCAAAGGGCTCTATTATACACATACACATACACATCTTAGATAAATGTCTGATGTTAAAGACAAAGAAATAGCCGATCTTCTTTATGAGCCAATCAATCTCCAACACTAAACTAAATCAGGAAAATATATGTTTCTTTGTATTATTGTCAGTAGATATTTGTTTACCTGCTCTATATTCGCCGCCACCACTTGTTCTACTACTGCCACCGCCACCACCATCACCACCCCCAGCTGTTCTACTGTTGCCACCACACCACATGCCGCCACCATCACCACTGCTTGTTTTACCACCACATGCCGCCACCATCACCACCACCTGTTCTGCCGCCGCTGCCACCACCACCACCACTAATGGCCACCACCTGCTCTACTGCCGCCACCACCACCACCTGCCACCACCATCACCGCTACCTGTTCAGCTGTTTTATATATATTATTGTGTATTAACCAAATTACATTAATGACAATGATAATGATTCATGAGTACCTACCAACCAACATTAATGCAATGATAATATTCCTTAGTATTCCTTTGCATTCCCGTTCCCTTTCCTTTCCCCATTCCCCAATTTGAACCAACCGCCCCCTAAGTAGCCTATATGCAAGATTTCTAACCCTAAGAGTAAAAGACTACCTATCCCCTATGTTCATCGATCCTGATTCTAATCCTCTAGGTACTTTATTAGAGGTCATGTCCTTGGATAAGCAAAGCTCTTTAAGGCCAGTCTTAGTTCTATCATCCCACTAAGTTTTGGTCTACCCCTTCTCAAGCCATCGACAGTGATAGTCTCCACCTTCCTAACTGGCTCTGATAGTTTTCTTCTAACATGTCCAAACCATCTCAGCCGACCTTCCCCAGCTTGTTGATGATACTTGAAACTTTGAGGTCAGCTCTAAAATTTTGATGATAAAACAGGAAACTGTGCTGGAATATAATATTTTACGGATACGATTCTTGGTTTAGTCTACATATCCAAGGTTGGTAGGAGGACCCACTTTCCCTCCTCTGAGTCACCTTCTTTACATAAATAGAGTTTATCACCTCATGGAGCCGGACTAAAAAAACCTTTCACTTGTCTAGCTAGAATGTTTGTTTGTTTGTTGTCTACATGTTTGCTGAAATTGTAAATGAGAATGAGACATGTTTGTCAAGTGGCATAGAGCTGTAGTACAATTATTAAAGTCCACAAATGACCTAACACATTTGTATTTATTGTAATGGACCTAAAGCTACATTAAATTTGGTTTATGAACTACAAGTTTCAGATATGTTAACCAGAAAGGGACTCTCGACGTATTTTTATCATCTCGCTCCCGTTTTTCTTGCTATATATCTTTAGTCAATCTCTTGATACTAAAGTTACTAATAACCGGCTAATTTCTTCAGGATGTGGCAAAGAAAATTGCCTGCCTTCGTGAAGTTGTAGATAAAGGAGACATTTCAAAGTTTAAGACGATTCAAGAAGCAGTTTTGCAATTGAAAGCTCCTCGTAGAATGGTAATTCAGCATTACTACCTGGTTTGTTCAATGTATTTTATATGTTGAATTCTCTCCTAAGAGCTAGTTTTCTTGAAGGGAAGTGATATTCGTACCATGGTTTTTAATAATTGTACCACACTGTACATATTTTATAACACATTGTACAAACATTTAATGCATCACTTTGGTAAATTAATCAATGCACATGGTACCAATATCATTTCCCTTTCTTGAATGGCAGTGTTACAAAACCTTACAAATTCACTTACCAGAATTTTCATCCTCACATGTCTTATCAAGTAAACAATAGTTCCATTTTGACATTTCAGATGTAGTTGCAAATCTAATATCATGTAAAAGCTTTCTAGGTAGGTTATCCATGGTTCACTGAACCTCAAAATTTTGAGAAATATTGTGTTATCGCTAGCTCTAGGCTGAAAAATACTGTGTGATCCTTAATCTGTCTTCTGGTAACAAGCGCATAGAAGTTGGTCATAATAGACAAATTCCTAATAAACTTTGAGTTTTGTTAATTTGAAGGGCATTGAGGTTAGGAAGAAAATGAAGAGTTCAAGAATACCATGGCCTCGAGGTCCTGGAGAGGATACATGGAGCCGAGTTTGGCAAGCAATAAAGCAGGTATATATCTCCCCCTCTTCCCAAAAAGTAGATGGAGCCTTACTTTATAGATAAACCTTTGTAATTTAAATCGAAATCCTGGCCGGTTTCTAGTGCAAATTTTAGTACCAACATTATCTTTTTTGCATGGTCATCAAAGTTTTTTTATTTCTTGGTAGGGCAAATGCTACAAAAGAGTAATTAACTTTTCCCGAATGTACACCAAGGTAATTGATAGCTTTTTAAGTCCATGTGGGTGTCTGAAACTTTACCTCACCATCTAAATACATTCAAAAATGTGAACTATAATTACCTAGGTGGACATTTGTGAAAAGTTAATTGCTATTATGCAGCATTTGCCCAATATTTAATACTTGGTAGCTGTGAAGTTAAAAATTTAGTCTATATTACCTTTTTCTCCTTTTAGCTTTGAAATGTGAAAGCAATTTACATTCAATCTCTTAACTTATGTCCAGATTTGGGCTTCTAAATGGAATGAAAGAACATATATCAGTTGTCGAAGAGCACACATGAATCAAGATAAACTATGTATTGGTATTTTGATTCAAGAACAAATTAGAGCTGATTATGCCTTTGTGACATACACAAATCATCCAGTGTCTAAGGACTTGTCAGAGATATACACTGAGGTACTCCCCTAGTGCTATCAAACAAAACGCTAATAACATAAAAATGATGGGAAAAAAAAATGCTAATTTGATTCATGAACAGATTGTCAATGGCTCGGTTGAGACTTTAGTTGGTGCTTCTCTGGGGTGTGCCATGAGCTCTATTACTAAGAAATCTGATCTCAAATCACCTATTGTAAGGCCGATTAAATTATTAAATATGCATTTATGCACATGAAACTGAATTTCATGTATGTAATTTGCAGGTTACTTGTTACCCAAGCAAATCTATTGGATTATACACAAAGAACAAGAAGTCGATCATACTTAGGCCGGATTTCTTATCTGACAACAAGAATATATATACATGTGATGGTACACATGACAGGTATGTTAACTGGGTGATGGTACAGGTAAGTTAGCTGGGAGTGTAATGGGACCCTCGGCTCGTCATAGAGCTTGGCAAATTTGAGCCAACCCAACTATAAGTCTAATATGGCTCTAAGTCAACCCTACACAAGTCAAAGGGGGTGTTTGGATGTGTGTTTTGAAAGTGATTGATGCCATTTCAAGAATCAGAATAAGATAAAGAGATAAAACTCCTTGCTTCTCAAATTTGATTCTTTTGGGCTAAAACTTATAATCTGAGTCAACTTTCTCAAATTATATATATTTTTTAATCCACTAGTTGTAGTCTATCATGACTTACATAACTCAGTGAAAAGTTTAGTTGTAGTTTTGTAAGCCAATATGAATCCATCCTTGTTTATGCTGAAACATGTATAAGCCCATCGAAACCTACACCAGGAAGTTGTGTGAAAGGTTGAGCTGCATGCATGGACGGGTCAGCCAAGTTAGGTGATGGGTACTTTATAGTACAGTCGGGATGGGTTGACCCGCAAATATTTGTAATTCTTTTTTTCTTTATTTTGTAACCAGTTAACATAGTAAATATGATTAAGAAACTTATGTTGCAAGAACACTAGTTTAAGAGATTGTAAGCATTTAAAATTGTTCCGGGGATGCCATTACACATATGCCTGTTCCATCAATATAACTCGGAGTTACTTATGTTTTTGGTAAACGTGTTAAAATTGCAACCTATCGCTAATATAACTATTGAACTGCGAATAACCGTATAAAGTTGATTAGAGCTAAATCTTTTTCAGTTTGTCAATGGATAGCAAAGAAGAATTTGTGTTAGATTACTCAAGAGACCCGCTGGTAATCGATCTCTCCTTTCAAAGCTTGATTCACTCAAAAATTGCAGAAGCAGCAAAGATTATAGAAGATGTGTATGGATGTGCCCAAGACATTGAAGGGGTAGTGCAAGATGGAGAAGTATATTTGCTTCAATGTAGGCCTTTAATCCTTTGAAACTTTGCCTAAAGCATGTCCCCTTATATAAATCCTTTGATTACTTGTTTAGAAGTTAATAATTACAAATATTGGTAGTGTTAGTTCTAATATATAAGGTTAATTTATTCAGTATTTCAGATGGAATAAGTACCGGGAAATGTAATAAACTATACATGAATGTTTATGTTGTGTAATGAACTACTCAGATATGTATTGTATGTAATGAACTTTATAATCCCGGTTATTGGATATACCCGACCAATCATAAACTTACAAGTGGCAGCTTATATGGTTGCCACATACACCCGGGTATATCCAATAACCGGGATTTGAAAGTTCATTATATACAATAAACATCCGAGTAGTTCATTACACAACATAAACATTCGTTTATAGTTCATTACATTTTCAGGTACTAATCCCCATGCGTATTTCAGATATGTGAATTATTCATTAAACCGAGTTTGAAGTTTCAAATGTGAGTTGTGTTTGAGGCGGATGGATTATAACATACATTACAATATGTACATAAAATATGAAAGCTATTGGATATTTTAGTGTAATTGGATTAACTGTTTGACCATTATCGTCATAATAAGAAATCATATAGGTTTAGGGGCGAAGCCCCTGAAAGGCAGTTGTCTGAGGGCAGCACCCCCGGGAGCAGGGTCCAAGGGGCAGAGCCCCTGGCTGTGGTGACAATCTCTCAGAAAATTAATTTTCGAAACTTGAAGGACCAAAATTGACAACTTGGAAAGCTCTTGTAAATAACTGCTTTTTAGGCAGTTAATGGGCCTCAGATCATTATTCACTCGATAGATTCCTTCTTGGTCAAATTTTCTCAAGTTCTCTATCTAAACACATACACATACAAAACTTTCTAAATCTCTGATTGTCGATTGAATATTTTGGGGTGAACCACCGAATTGATTCAATCTGAAAGTGATTACATGCCTTCAGAAATTACAAGTTATCCGATTATTTGTTTGTTTTTTCTGCATATCCCCAACAAAAACGACCCCTCAAGTAACATTATTATCAGCTCCATATATCCTGATTACGTTTCTCCATTGTACGAAAAAGATTATTGGCTAGAGTTGGGCGTATTTATCCAGAATTCACTCAATCAGTAAGTTTTGCAAAGACAACTAACGAACGTGAGATCGAGTGGATCATTGGCTAGAGTTGGGCGTATTTATCTAAACTGGTATTCACTCGTGGTCAAATTTACGTTGCATTGTCTAGAGTCAAGAGTAAGTAGTATATAAATGATTAATTGTTACAATGTTATAGAGATGGCGAGCCGATCATCCATACAACAAAGTCGTTTACCTGGAGGTTCTCCATAACCTCTCCTATCTACATTTATGACAATTTTCTTTTTGCTTTGTAAATTTTTAGTTACTTTAAAACCATATAGCCACTTTATTTCATATCACCATTTTTAATGACCGTAACGTCAACTTTGTGAATAAGACGATATAAGGCACGTTAAACTTAAAATAAAGTGCAAGCAAATTTATGTAAAGATGTGTAATGTGTTATGCGCTGTGTATCATATTAATATTAACCGGAAACATATACAAATATGCTATGTACAACTCATAAGAATAAATAAGGGTGTGAGTGAAAAACTGACTTAACCGAACCATAACCAAAAAAGTAGGTTAACTCATGTTTTGGTTTGAATATCCACTTCGGTTATGGGTTTAAGCAACAAAAAAAAAAAGAAAAAAAAAGCGAACCATAAAAACGGAAGCCAACCACTTGATATCACATTTTAATAGTTACTAGCATAATGTTTGCGTAATACAGTAATGCTTGCATAATATGACGGGGTTCATGAACAACTCGTCCTAAATGGTTGCATTTGAGGTGGAAAACTGCTTTGGTACTGTGGTAGTTTGGAAATCATTGTGCTTGTTAAAATTGGTTGAAACTAACTGGATATGATATGTTTGAGTTGTTTGCTTCTTCTTTTTTTAGTTATCAGGTGTTCAGTAGTATGCAAAAGTCCATATTTGTTGAAAGTAGTTGTAATATGAAACTGTTTTTAAAAGACTATAAAATGGTAGAAGATTAATTGAGAGTGTGTTGAAATGGTTAAATGTATTGTGCATTTATAGCTTAAAAGTGGGGTAAAAAAATTAAAATGTAAAAAACCAGCCATTCAACATTTAGAACTTTTAAAAGACTTTGACTTTTCTCTAAGATTATCAACAACTTAGAATCATTTTTTTTTTAAAAATGCTAAAACGACTAACAATTTACACAAACTTTTGTATAATAACTCACATGTCATATGACGTGATCCTCCACATCATACAACTAACACACATCATTTAATCATAGTTAAGTTACTTATCTCTTTCTGTCTCACGAAGATTTATTATGGTTTGTTCTCTTTGCACACCCCCTTGTTTAAAGGAAGTGTGGTCCCTCATGTTTGCTTATTAAATAAAGAGTGGTCCCTTGCCCCATGTTTCTTATCTACATACATAGTAGATATGTATATGTATATATAATTTGTTGACCAGTTAAACACTCACATAAACCTAGTGTTCCTTTGTTTATTTTTTATTTTTGGAATGATACAAGCTTACACACCATTATTTTTTTTATTTTTATTTTTGAAATGATATAATTTGATAACCAGTCAAACACTCACCCAAGTGGTGATCTGTACACCACCAGATTTTGACAATACACCACCAAATGTGCTTTATAGTATTGTACAATACAACACCATAAAACACATTTAGTGGTATACATCCAAAAATCAGTGGTGTACAAATCGCTTCCCCGGTATTAATAGAAATTGGTGTCCAACACCAACTATCAACCATGTACTGTCTCCTTGTCAACTATGGCACAAGCAACAGGTAATATCCGATTATTGGCATCTTTTGACACGACCACAAGCATTTTCGCTTTATATGATCCACATAAATGTGTTCCATCAACTCAAATTACAGGCCTGCACATTCGAAACACTTCAATAGATGGCCTAAATGCCCCAAATACATATAACTTGAATGTCATTACATTTGATGAGATATTTGGATGATGAAACCATTTCACAACTGTATTCGGATTGGACGGCTCTAAAGTTTTTATAGAATAGTCGGGATCTTGCTTAATCGAATGTCGAATGTCGAATGAGCTTGCAATCAATGTGGACGTCAAATTATTATTATTGTTTCCAATTGATGCTCTTATACAATTGTGGTCATTAACCCACCTAGTGATTTGCCATTGCTAGTGAGTTTTTTTTCTAAAGGCCACTAACATACCATTCACAACCTTCCTCATCTACCTCTCTGCATTTTGCTGCTCATGTATTAATTCGACTTTCAACAACTTTGAATTCTCGATTTTGAACAATTGACCATAATGTTATGGCCTTTTTAAGCTGTGGAATCGCATCCAGTCGAATCTCATTTCTTGACTTATTCCAATAACCAATGTGAACATTGTCATCATCCCTTTGCATATCATCATTACCATTCTCCAACATCATTCATGAACTTCATGACTCTTTCCCTGTATTTATGACATCGTATGGTTACATTTTCTACTGGATTTGCTTCCAAATCCATCAGAGTCTTCTCCAATATTGCTAAAAGTATCATTTTCTTTTTCATCTAATTGTGAGTTTTCTTCTCCAGAAAACCCGATATTAGTTTGAGACCAATCATCAATAGGGTTTGTGAAGATGAACAAACTGAGCCTGAATTAGTGAAGCTGCATAAAAGATCAACTAAACATGTATTATGAGATTGAACAACTTCTGCACGAGGAATTTTTTCCATCTCAACTTGTAGTTGACCCAATAGTCTTCATCGTTTTTAGCCATAAAAGGAGAATAATACTCCTTCCGTCCCATTAGAAGTGTCATATTTTAAATTTTCAAAGTCTTTCTTTTTTAACTTTGACCTTAAATATTTTTGTTTCTGTTATATAATACTTGATTAAAGTTATATGAATTGATTGTGTTGATCCTGATCGTTTAGTGGAATAATTAAAAACACAAACAACAACGAATTGAAAACTAAAACACAAAGATAATTTTCAATAGAATTCTTTATTGATTTAAAATCAAAAAATTATAAAGAGTAATGCGGAATGAAGGATTAAAAAAACAAAGTCTAATCCTAACTTACTCTTCACTTAATACAAATTTAATTCGCAAAATACAAAATTTAGCAAACTAACAGAACTGCTGATGGACAGAGTTCTTGAATAATATTCGATACTAATTTCTCAGAATATTATTCAGGGTTGTGGAACATTTTCTCCAATGATTTGTTTTCTTTTTATAGGCAACGATTTGATTTGAAAGGTGTGTGGGACACTTGTCAAGTTTTGATTGTACAAGTGTAAGTTCCAAGAAAACAACCCATACTTTAATGTTCCTTTTGTATTATCTTGTCTGATAAGACATATAACAAAAGTGAATATAAGGTTGTCCCCCATATAAGCTTAGATGGGGAACCCCCCACATGTTAAATTTTTTAATATTTTATTATAAATAAAACAATGATTTGGGTCCCATGTTTTAATGATTAAAATATTAAGATGGGGAACAACCCCATATTCGCTTTCCCCAAACTGAGCCTGAATTAGTGAAGCTGCATAAAAGATCAACTAAACATGTATTTTGAGATTGAACAACTTCTGCACGAGGAATTTTTTCCATCTCAACTTTTAGTCATGGATTTTCCCTCTTTGGTTTACAACTTACTTTACTACTAACTTTAAACTATTTCAAAATATCTACTAAAACACATTGGTAAAACACTTCCTAAGTCGTGGAATATAAGATGGAATATAAATTCTCAAAATTTATTCAGACAACTCCAGACCGTAAGTAACCTTGCCAATCTGAACTCGTATCATGAATGAACCGATAACTAATGACTCACCATTTCCTCTTTTGCGAAATCATAACACGTGTTCCATGAAAACTCTTAATATCACACGATCGCCAACATCGGACTCGATAACCTTTCTTCTTCCGTTTGCATAACCTTCTGACGATTCTATGCTACCTTAATTTGCATTCTCACTACTTCAATCTTCATGGTTATTTTCACAATTGCATCTTACTACACGATCTTCGTTGTTCCATTTCTTCTGAACGGGTAGGAAATCAATATTTTACTAAGGACAATTGTAATATCCGCATTCTACTCAAGTTACTTACCTATGTTCTCGACCTATCTTCATAAGTTTGGATAACCTTCTCACATTGTCCATCAATCTAGGGTGATACATGATGCTAAAATTTTACAAAATTCTCATATCTTCTTGAATTCCACACCAAAAAGGTAAGATAAACGTGTCTTTCTTTCCGAAACAATATAAATGAACACTCCATAACTCGTTACAATTTTCTTAATAATACCATTGACTGATACTTCTGAAGTTGACAACTCTAGAATCAACAGAAATAGCGTACTCTTTCACACATGATTAGCAACAATTCTAATAAATATCGAATTTTAAACCTATAACATTCTTGACAAAGTAGTCACATAATTCATCTGATGTGTTCCCACTCTCACTTAGGAATTGTTACCGATTGTAAGTTTCTATACGGCTTTTAATGTTCAACTTCCATTTAAGCACACGTCCACATTTCTCCATATTTTTCGCTGCATCACGCTTCATTCCGGGCCGCTAATACTTTATTCCTAGATCTTAATACTTTTTTGTTGCACTTAGATGAAATGGAGTACTTAAATTTATGAGCTTCGTCACGTAGAATCTAGTTCACTCACTAAAAGCGGAATTCAATTCCTATCATAACAAGTTGCAAGACCGCGAGAATCTTTAGAAAGTCATTCGTTATACTCTTAATTCCTTTGCTATTAATAACATAACCAAGAAATTGTACGTCTCCTAACCAAAATTTCACCTTAGGGAATTTAACTTACAGTTTTCTCCTTTCATAATGCTTCTAACCATTTCATGTACGTCGGCTTCATGTTCGGCTTGGATATTGACAGATAAGAATATCATCAACGAAAAACAATTACGGTTATTATCAAGCGTTAAAGGACAACGCAATTCATGAGACCCATAAACACCGCACGAACATAGAAAATACAAAGGATATAATAACCGTTCAAAGTGTTCAACAATACGTAAGATAGTCTTAAATACATTCTTCGTCACGCATCTTAAACTATTGACCATCAACACAAGGATCTATCTTAGAAAAATACTAAATTCCTCGAAGTCGGTAGAAAGATCACCACCTCGCCACTTCAATCATTTATTTCTAAAATGAACTTACAATAATCATCATACATATACAGACTACTATCCTCATCTGAAAATGGAATGGATGCATCCTACAGGGAACTACTAGAGCAAAAGAAATTCTTTACTAATCCTCATAACATTAATGGATCCTTTTCGATGTCGCTAATACGAGCAAAATAAGCCTAAGAGCCTTGAAACAAATACCAATTAAACACAAGCAAAAGTACGAGCAAAGTCAATCGTTCACTTCTATCGTCGTGAACAATAAACGTGTCTCCCCCCACTTGGAGTCTTCTTATAGACCGTCCCCTCGTCACATGATATATTAGCATTACAAGGATCTTACCAAATCCAAAACCCAAAATTACAAACTCACTTGACAGTGCAATACAATCCCCAAGACGAAGGAAGATAGAACTGATGTCCACGATAGCCGAATACGTAATCGATGATCCTAAAGCATCTCAAGAGGTAAAGTTCTATTAACATTGACCTATTATTGCTAGAAATGGCCTATTATGTCCATTCTATAAAGATTTGATTCAACCCAAGTGAAATCACCACTTTTCGTTTTACAACGTCTCACCGAAACTAGACCACTGTTGCTTTATCTAAACTTCCAATTCACTTAAATTATTTTCTGTACTGAGTAATTTATATCATTGAAAACTAGACTCATTTACGCTTCCGTTGCCGCTGGAATCGTCAAAAACGGAGTTACGGTTTGAAAGTTATTGACGTTTGAAAAATCGATCTGAAAACTGTACGGAATCGCGGCGCGATCTGTCTTACTCGTGACGTGATTTTACGTTCTGGCCTCAAATTTTCGAGTTTAAACAAGCCTTGCGACGCGACCAACCTTCCTTGCGACACGAGAGGTGTCTAGAAGCCTTAAAAACACGTTTTCGACCCTATTTCGTCCAACCAAACATCAAAATCAAAGCTTGAACTTTACCACAACACTTTTTGAGCATAAACAAGTGTAAACGACGACTCATTTCCCAAATCCACTTACAAGTCGACCATTTCATGTTAACTCACGCTCACTACCCACTTGGGCGACAACATGGTAACATTACTAACTTATCACATGGATTACTCTAATATATTACTTTACCTTCGATCAGCTCCATTCAACATAACAACTATACTTGATCAATCATCTCGTCAATGAACACCCCAATGGGTCAATCTCTCTTATAGTCCAAACTATTACTCGTCACTCGCAACCTTATACATGCTACTTATAATTTGCTTGGCACCTCATTGTACACCATTAATCATTTTGAGATTCCAACATTTGCTAATTTAACACTTTTAACTGCAGTTCATGTCCAAGTCTTAATCATCTTCTAATAGCATAATTTCGTATTCAATCACATCTACATCTCAACTCTATAGTTTCATACTATACCAATCCACAATTTAACGCGTTTAACTTGGAAACATTTTAGTACTTCACCATAATAATTCCGAACTTATTATGCCTCCATACTAACGCTTTTACAAGTTAACCCCATTAAAGATCGTCATGGTCTAATTTGAAACATCTTACGTCTTAAGGTCAAGTCACAACTTATGGTTTAAGTCTAGGTATTCCCATCAACAATGAAACACCTAAATCCCTTAAACCTGGGCTCTGATACCAACTTGAAACGACCAAATCAAAAGACTAAATTTTTTTTTTAAACCAGCGTATCGTACGCCGGACTCTGGCGTACCTTACGCCCCCTCAGAAAATGTCTTTTTGGCGTAAAACATAGCGTACGACAGATGATCAAGGCGTAACCTTAAAACCACGTTTTCCCGACCACCGTAAGATACGCCGCTACTCGCCGTATCTTACGCCGCTGCCTGATCAATTCTTTGACTTTAATCACATTTTTGTCTAATTGACTCAAAAATCATTATCCAAGCTTCCAACATTCAACCAACATTACCAACTGATCATAAAACATATTCTAAACATATTTCCAACATCCACAATGACAATGTAATACAAAATCATTTGTTGACCATCTTAAAATTCGAGTTTCAAAGACTAACGGGTCAAATTACCCAAAAATACTCATTTTGCCATAAATAAGACTTTCACCCATTTGGTGCACAACACGTACAATTTCAGAATTCTTGACTCTAAAAGTTGACATTACAAACAAACAACAAATGATCGTATCGTGAGCCAAGGATAATAAGGTACAACTAAGTATCTAACCAAAAGTACCATTTTCCGCCAAATGGTCAAAATACCTTCGCTAATAACTTATAGCTTTAAACTTCAAAGTTCAACTTTCACTTCACTTGCAATCACTTGCGGGAACCGCCTAAAAGGTAAAACATCTCAAACATTAAGCCAACGTTTAGTGAATTAACTCGCATACATACAAACATACATTGGAGGGCAAAACTCGTAAGGCAAGGGTATAAAGCCTATGATACCGTCATACCATCT